>PNEQ01016763.1:17565-53410 GCA_003012365.1 Medauroidea extradentata
ATATATATATATATATATATATATATATATATATATATATATATATATATATATATATATATATATATATATATATATATACACATATAGTGCTGATTGGGCTGCACAGTAGTAAAATCCTAATGCAAATATGTATGTGTTGTGACTACGATCACGTGACAAGTGCCGTGTACAATCTTATGTCAAGGTGTGCATGACCAATGGTAACGGCCTATCTCTTTGTGTGATTCAATTAAACGGCGCCATGTTGCAGCTCATAACATGCTATGTTTTTTGTTGATAAAATAAATTGCCCCCTTCTCCTTGCTTAAGTACACAATTCCCTATCTTCGCCTGCAATAGTTCTTTTATAACGTCAATGGCTTATGTAAGTACAGCCGATGTTTATGATTGTTTGTATTTTACTGTTTTATGCGAAACATGTGCTGACATGTTGTGAACTGAATAGTTTACTTATCGACATGTTTTGAGTCAGATATGTGAGTCAAACAAGTTTAATCATTTTCTTTGTTGCTAATTGTGTTTAACGTAAGCAACTCACTTTCATTGATTGTTTATTTTCGTTGTCTTAAAGGCTTGTAGTCTCGCTAGATTTTGCTACGTAGAGTGTGACAGGTTTCATCGTTCAGTATATCTTACTATAGATGGTTCGCGATATCGTGAGCAGTTCTGAAAACTCTTGAGGTTAAATTTTGAGTAGTATAGAATATTGACACTTTGATTGTTTCAGGTTGTTCTTTGCATATTAAACAATGGCATTATCTGAAATGGAAAAAGTGACTAGGGATTTCAAAAGCGCGCACTTTATCCCAGACCATCTAGACGACATTACCTCATCATCTACGGTGCAGCGGTCGGTTGCTGACGATACCCTGTTTCCGTTGATGTACTGTACTTGTTCGCATCAGTTACTGCTGTCTGGCTACAGTGCCAGTGTCCGATCCTGCAATCAGGGCGCACCTCAGTTACACTATAGCCTCTACGCATTAGGCACCAGTGTTGCCAGGTGTAAGAAAATAAGATAGGAAGTTATACTTTAAGTAATATAAAGAAAACTCGTATATTGTATAATGTAACAGGGAGATTTTTCAAAGAACATATATATATATATATATATATATATATATATATATATATATATATATATATAAATGAATCCCTATTTCCCTTGGTCACGCCATCACGTGTAAACTGCTGGACCGATTTCACTATTTTTTGTCGTGTTTGTTATTGTCAGGAGAAGGTTCTTATTTAACAAAATTTTAAAAATTGCGCGGAAAATTAGAAAATTTAAGAATACTTATTTAAGAATACTTAACAACCATGTACTATTATTTCTAATTTAACCTTAGCGCTTTGGACAATATAAACATTTGGCAAAGAGGGTGTAAAAAATCTGAATACCGTTTAAAACAAATGCTTCGATCGGAGTTATTTTATTGATAAAAAATAAATAAGGAAAACTGAATTTCTTAGTGTACATCACGGTTAGTTCAGGGCCATTACGCCTTGAGGATGCTAAACAAATACGAACATTGTTTTCTATAATTTTGTCTACATGATTCCTGTCTTAACTATGACTATTGAAATCGAATTGTTATAATTAATAAAAAAAGTTTGTTTATTATTCTAATGCTTTATGATATACAATATTCTTAGTATATAAATTGTTTTGTCGGTATTCAGACACGGGAACAGGCGACATGTAACTGGCCATGTGAAAAACATGGATTTTCAAGAAAACAAACAAAAAAGAAAACAAATACTTAGCGACTGCCCTTGAGATTTATTTATCGACATTAATTATAACAATTCGATTTCAATAGTCATCGTTAAGACAGGACAACATCTGTCGGGTCAGCTAGTAAAAAATTAATACATAAGGGTAGACAACATGAACAATGTAAACAGCTTACAAGGTTATGCTAAGCAGTTTGTTTTATATTGGTCCGAAAACTAAAAACTTTTTAATGTTTGAATGCTTTGCGAAAATTCAAGACTAAAGCAGTCATACTATGCACAATTCTATGTACACGTATTACAGAACTATGGACCGTGCATTCGCCAATATCAATTTTGCTTGATTTTGGCTTGTTTTCGTAATAAAATTCATGAAAATTAGGGTGCAAAAATCTGGAAATCAATACCAAAAATATTAGGTGCTAATTATGATGCATTTGTGACAGAACGATGTGTAGATTCTTTGATAAGAATACTAGGTTCTTTGGATCAAAAATATTTTCAAAGTCACAGTAAAACTACCGGACGAGGCCTTAAGAACGCAATATACACGTGTTGTAAGCAAATAACTGAAGTGAGAAAAATTAGCTTGGATCTTTTTCTTCCAAAGCACTGCATATATTCATGAGTAGACGTAATCATTACTATATTGTAGAAACACAATATTACTTATATAGTCCATACACATATTTTTCATGGTAGTTAATACTTAAAAACAGAATAAGTGAGTAAACGACATACTCAAGATTTTGCTTGTTTGCAAACATAGTTTTTCGGTCAACATTGTCTTACATTAATATTTCGTTACTGTCTATTAATCTTTAGTGCTCTTTTGTGCGTAACCTCCTTTAGTTAAATAGTGATATGTTGTTTTCAACATGATAAATACTATTATTGTAGCTTTCAAGGAATAATTTGTCAAATACAAGAATTGGAAAAAAAAATCGAGGGGTTTCTTCAGAAAAAATTCCGCATGCCTTAAAATGTACTGTGTACCGAAATATCTTTCGATAAAATGCAAGACCTGGCAACATCGCAAGGCACTGAACAGAAATGCAGTTGATCAGGCTTTCAGCTGTGACCCTGTATTATTGTGACACAATGTTCATCTGCAGCTTTAAATGTCTTGTAGTGATAATTGAAGTTCAATTCATAGAATTACATGAAAATAAACGTTGCTGATGTTTTCACGATCACGAAAAGGAATGTTAAAACCACAGAAGATCTAATCGGCCAGCCCAGCACGAAAGAAGTTCTTAAATGCTATCCTTACTATACACTGTAAAAAATTTTTTGTACTTTTACAAAGAAAAGCCTTGGAAACTCAGTTGCCAAAGAAATTCCTCGTAAAACCACAATGGTTATCCTTGTAATAAAATACAAAGTATAGCTTTGTAAAATTACAAGAACTAGCCTTGCAGCTGTATTTTCAATAAGGAAAATAATAAATTTAAATGTTCATTGTACTTCATAAATAACACTGAACTTATTTATCAAATAAACTTTGAATAAAGGACGTATACAAGAAATTATTTTGAAACAATAAAAAAAATCTTGAGAGGTACTTATAAACCGCGCACCTTACCCCTAGACGAGGGTAACTTACATATTTACTAGTCTCTATTTATTTGTATACATTCAATGTAAAGTTCAGTAATAATTCTTTCTTTTAAAGTACGTAATTAATATAAACATTCACTTTATTCCAGAAAATACTTTTCAGAGGTTGTGATCTTTGCTTAAGTAATTTCCGGCGAACTTAGGATTTTTGTAGGCTACCAAACATAAGTTTTTTTTGCAAACAAAATCCTTTTAACATTATAAACTAATAATTTTACAAGAAATATTTTCAACATTTATAAAAGTTTGTACAACTACGAAGAAGTGCCTTGTCATATTTTACAAAATAATTTACAGTGCAGGAACTGTCGGTATGGGTACAAGGAATTCCTTTGTAGTTTTACAAAGTTTACCTTTGTAACTTCATAAACTAATGATTTTACAAGGGTATTATTTGTACTTTTACAAGGATTTGTAAAAGTACAAAGAATTTCCTTGTAAATTTTACAATTTTTTTTAGAGTGTAACGAAGTCCTACTGCTTGACTCAGATGCCAGAGCTGCTTATTGTTACATCAAGGGTCTCGGGTAATATTCCCGGCCTGGGAAGTGCAGATATATTACCTCCTAGTATTCAGGAGACTGGGTGCTGTGTTGTCTCTTCACTGACATCCCTAGGTGTTTGTTCCCCATGAGGGCCGTCAACTGTATACAACATGGAAACGACGTAGACAAAAAACTAATACGAAATTCATAAATGTTTCACGGGAGTTAACTGACAGATATACGATATCGTTCGATGGCCGAGGGAAATGGAAGTTTTAACAATGCAGTTCTTTGTGACAGCAGAATGTTTGTTTCAATATGAACCAATGGAGAGAAACATTGTCGCAAAGACATATAGCTTCTGGTAAATAGATCCTGATTACAACAAAGCAAATGTGGGAAGCACATTCTGTCTTATTTTTTTTAATTTTATGTTATTATTAGTTTCTTTGTTGCAAATATATTAATTTATTAAACATAAAACTTGTGTTGCCCGCAGATATCTTCACCGTAAAGATTCATACAGACTATCTTAATAATATCAATTGTCACAATTACTGCAGTTGTTAAACAAAGTTTTCTTAGCAGTAAAGTTACTTTGCAATGGCTCTTATTAAAGCAATCACGTTGCTGTGACTAAGAAAGTGTTACAGAGTGTACCTCAGCACAGCATTACTACGGAGCACAAGGGCGGAAGTGGGGCGGGACACCGCTGACAAAACCCGACGACCGACGGCGACATACGAAACATTTCTCAGTTGAGAATATCGTGAGCAGCCAGGCTGGTAATGTAAACTTTATTGCAGCAGTGGGAGGCAGCCCTCACATCTAAGTTCCGACACTTGGGCGGAGATCACACCATTCACTCGCATTTACTCCAGAGAACCGAACATTTCACGAACTAGCTTTGGCAAAGTTTGGTATTTAAAGGCGTGTACATTTCTGTTATTAACTGCAATTTGATCACGCACTCGGGAAGATAAATAAGATAACTTTCAAAATGGGGGCCGTGATGACCAAATTGTCAGATCACTACACATTTCACCAAAGCAAACCGGGCTCGATTCCCAGCGGGGTCGGTCCCCGAGTTTTAGCATGTGGCAGTCGTGCCATACGATGTCGCTGGCCGTCGGGCTTTCTCGGGAACCTCCCGTTTCCCCTGTCCTTTCGTTATATTATATGGCCTCATTCTGTTATCCTCCGAGGCAAGCAGAGGTCTCAGTAATAAGTCTGTATCCGGTGTGCGATACCATGATACTCGAGTATCCTCCTGATACGATGTAATTATTATTAAAGAATTTGGCGTTACATAGTTTCAATGCCTTACACGCATATCACAGGCGTGTGGTTTCAAAGTATATTTTTTCTGACTGGCTCTGCCAAATGTGTGACGCTTCTGCACAAAGACACACTGCCAATAACCATAAAGCACAGCCGCATATGTGCACGTAAGGCCACGAAACAAGTGGGTGCTAAATTGTATTCACCATAAATGATTGTCTCTACCGCTACGGCAATACTGCAGCTGACGAACACGAAGCTGAGGCAGAATATAGCATGCGGGTCATCGCATTCCTAGTAATTGAAGCCCAACATTATTGGAAGTTAATTTAAGTACTTGGTATTCAAACGTATGTGCATGTGAGATACTTTTATAACTGGACTATTGTTTATGAAACTCATTCTTGAAGACTCTGAGGTAATATCAAACCGTACATCAACACCACGGCCGTAGAGGAACAAGTCTGGACACTCGCCTGGAAACTTGACCCCCTTGTTGTTTGGCTGTAGTTCACCAAGTTACCGAGAATATTGTGTTTTATTGGCACTGCAGTTAGGGCGGTCGGACTCAAACTCCGCCCACTTCCGTTCCACTAAGATAAACGAATTATCAAAACGTATTTTTTTTATCAATTTATGAAACACTTCCTTCACTCACAATTTTAAGAAAAGGCTTCAGCAATCTTTATTTACTTTATAAATTTAACAATGGAAAAAAGTGGGGGAAGTTAGAGTCCGACCGCCCGGATTACAGCGCCAAAAAGTACGACATTCTCGGTAACTTGACGAACTACAGCCAAACAACAAGGGGGTCAAGCAGAATGCATTGGTAGATAGGCGAGTGTCCAGACCTGTTCTTCTACGACTGTGGTCAACACTCACTAACTCGCGTGTTTTTGACGGGTGTACACTAGCCGCTCATTGAGTAGTAGCCAATGTACAAGTAGCTGAGGACAATGTGTTCAGAACTGTTGCCGCCTGCCAGAAGGTCTAGTGCTACGTCTGTAACTATAGTATGTACCACGGTAATACAGAGATATTTTGCTTGCTAACCGTTTTCAACCTGTATTATTTCTTTTTTTATGTCACTTACTTATGGATAAAGCAAGTTGTGAGCTTGTGGTTTAATACTTAAATCTTACCTACCACGACAATGTTTGTAACTTATACCAAACATCAAACTGATCGATAGAGTCACGCAAACTTCGTGTTATTGTTTGGCGACAGGCGCGAACCCGCTGATCTGTACTCACCGGAACACACTACGTGACGTCATTGGCTCTTTATAAGTGCGCATTACAGGCCAGTGGGCATTACAGTAGGCCTTGTATCATTGGTTACAAGAGTGTTTCAACTACACACTGCTGACCAACAACACAAGTCATATGAACTCCAAGCAGCTTGGAGTACAGTTTCTGTCAGGCAATAACGTGACATTCACGTCTCTACAAATGCAGATCCTTAGACACCACGATTTTTGATTAAAATAGTTCTACTACAATTTGTTTCAGTGTCTTATGTGCACATATGTAGTCCTGCTTCGTGCTAAGTGATTGGCTGTTTTTAACTCTCAGCGTCTAGTAGTGTTCTAACCACAAATCACAGATGTGTGGTGTCGCAGCAACCTTGTTCCTGTTGGCACAGTCAAATGAGCCACGTTTGTGCAATAATTATAGATACGTAAATTTCACGGATTCATCTGGCAGTAGCCTAGATTGCTCAGTCCTGTACACGCTCTGGATACTGTCGATTATTCATTGGCTTGCAATATTACAAGCGATAGCTCTATGAATCATTTCCTTCTTTACTACTGGTTTGCAATAGTCAAATACGTATCGTGACAGCCGCCAGCTAATCAGAAACGTGATTATGAAAAAAACATATTTGGCGTTCAACCAGACCTGGAATGTATGTGCGAAATTGACGTACGTCTAGCAATAATACATTCTGCCAATAAACATGAAGCAGAGCTTCATATGTGCACAAAAGGCATTTAAACAAACTGTTGCAGAACTATTTTCACCAAAAATCGGGGCCTCTAGACATCTTGTGTGATCCAAAGTGCAAAGACAACCCAGTTGAAGGTAAGTCTAGCACTGTAGTTGTAACGATGTAACTTATGTGCCGCGATGCTGGGCGCAGTGGGGGAGTGAGTGCGAGGGTAGATAACAACGTACTACGCGGAAACTACTACAAGTGTTCGCACAGTTATATAAGGCGCGGGCCACGAGATGTCGAGAGAAGAACTTGCGCAATGGAATGTCGGCCGCACTTTCTCGAGTGTCGACCCGGGCCGGGTTGAAGCTGGCGTGGAAATACCACCAGCCGCTGCCCTCGCACCACGCTGCTACGAGCTGCCCCAGTAGCCAGTGTATGGTGAAACTGTAGTCTGCTTGGAGTGGACTAACGAAGCCTGTTTGGTACTGCTCCGACACTATAGGCTGTTGCAGTTGGTTTTGTTAAAATAGTCAGTCTCCCCCCCCCTTCCCAGAGTGTTGATTTATTGGTTTTCCTTGTTTAGTTTTGTTTCACAACCGAATATTCCGTAATTACCACACTGGAAACACAGATATTGATCTCATCTATCAGTAGATGTACAAAAAATTAACTGAAAATGTAATATTATTAGAGTCCCGGATATTTCGCGGGTTCAACGACCAGCAGTCTGGATTCCACAGTCCTATATACACAGTGTCCTCAGTTACTTGTACATTGGCTGCTGCTCCAGTGAGTGAGCATTTGAACATTTGACGATGTAGCGCGGGAGTCCATGAGTATTTTTATGCATGTGAGTCATTGGTTCGGAGTCATCAAGGTCACGCTTAATAAACACTGACCCTATCGAAAAAGTTTCCAGCATATACATGACTGAGAAATCTAACCTCTGCTCAGTTGAATCCGCGAAATTTCCGGGGCTCTAATTATTATGTTTTTATATGGAACCTAACAAAAGATAGGCTTGGTGCCAACATGCCCTTGGGAACGCTGCAGTTTTTTGCAACATGTACGATTGGTAGAGAAGGTGATTTATCGCGAGAATGTATTCTGCCAGCGTATTCTGCAAATCACTTTAGCGTCCTGCGTCATGTATTGTTGGCCGACGGTTGTGTGTCACGATGTAGCTGTTTACAGACGAATCTCATATGTCCAGTAATAGCGCACAGAGTTATCATTGGCCCAGTCAAATAGGGACTCACCAGTAACGAAATAAAAGCGTCAGAAATGAATACATTACATTGAAGCCTAGCAAACTGTCAACTTTTCCCGCGATAAATCACCTTCTCTAACGATTGGGTGATATACGTCTGACACAACATATCTGCCTGCAGACCAATACGAGGCTTCAAATAATACAATAGCGGGATTCGTATTGGTTTAGTCAAATAGGATAACAGCGCCACTTAAAATCGTAAACAAGTGATCATTTGATAAGCTGAACCTACGTTTAAACTCGACAAACAGTCACGAGTTCTTGATTTATAATTAATGATCATCGACTACTCGGAAACGGCAGTATTTACCTTGTAAACACAAGCAATAACGGTACGGTAGATTGTAACTTACACAGGAAACAATGAAATGGTACAGTTACCTGTTTATTCACATACACGTGATGCCAATCCCTCCTTCACCTCGTTTGTATTCATGGAAGTAGGGGTGAGTGAGTGAGAGAGATTGTGGGTGTAATGATGTGAGTATGGAACAGTGCCGGAATGAAGGGGCGGGGGAAACGGGAGATCTCTGAGAAAACCCACCGACCAACGGCATTGTCCGGTACAATTCCCAGATGCGGAAGTCCGGGGACCGACCCCGCCGATAGTCGAACCCGGATCGCCTTGGTGGGAGGCGAATGGTTTGACCACTCGGCCACCGCGACCCCATGGAAAGAGGGTTCATATTTTTTACTTCATATTTTGCCGTTTAATAATGAAAAATTTAACAACTTTGACATTTTTGCCCATTTCAGGTGTATTTATAGCAAAAAAGGTTTTTGTCAACTACACTTTCATGCGTGGCTCCACGCGTCAAACCCAACTTAGCGTACAGGTCGTGTGCATATTTTCGACTTTTTTTTATAAATTGCCAAGTTTGTCGTTAGAGATCAGTTAAATTCTGTATAGGCCTAAATACAATAACCAGATTTTCACATAAGCAGATAAGAGCGATTTTTCGTTGGTGTAATTGTTTATTTTTGTTTCGCCTAAAAGTTAGAGAGCCTTCTGTACAGTCCAGAAAGCAGTGTCTGAAAGTGACAATGTCCAGAGTCAATGTAACTGATTCAATATCATTATAAACTGTTACATCCCAAAGAGCAACCAATACAAACATTTGGTGTTGCCTTTCACATTAGTAGGAAGTATACCAAATAATATCAGATAAGCTGTATTTGCAAGTTTTCAAAGGGCAGTTCAGTGTTAAAATAAATAAATAAATCGTACAAAGGAGATCCTGTTAACTTTAATGCCAATAATACTACAGTCATAATATAGTTGCTTATCAAGTTATATAGCTCGCCATTAGATTATACTCAAACAGGATGTTACAAAATTTAAATTTACCACGTAATAAGTCTTCACCTGGGTACATTTAAGATGTACAATCCTCCTATTGTTAGTTTGGCTGTCATAACTTAGAAACATATTGGAAACATTACGGAATCAAACCAATAATGAGTATTTATGAGGAGGGTAGCATTTTTAGAATGAGAAGCCGTTACTCTGCGAGCTTGTGTTGATCAATATTGCGTAATGTATCATTTATATATTGCCAGCAAACTTCCGTGATATTAACGGTGTTATGTGGTAGTTATACCGTATTAGGTATAGTTGATAGTTAAGGTAAATGACAGTGAATCAAGAAACAAAATTCATCCTATTTTCAAGAGGCTGGGATCACTTATTAGTGGAGAGTGTCAGCTTGTTGGGAAAGATTGTTGAATCCGTGCCAAGTGATGACATTTCTCTTGAAGTGGTGACTTTGAACACACGGCCATAATTTTAAAATTGGAAAGTTTTCTTTTCTTGATGACATGCGTTCTGTGTGTCTCGCAATAGTTAGACATTACATACATCTCTTTACGTATTTCGGATGCAGCTCGTGGTATTCATAAACCTTCTTCCATAGGTATTAATCGACATCGCCAACTTTTAAAGTCTGTATTTTAACGACTCGTGCAGAATGGGATAGACTATGCACAATCCTTAAATCCTTAATTATACACGAGAACAGATGAAGTCCGAACGCTTTACACAAAGTTTGTTTAAGATTATTTCAACATGCTATTATCTGGGACAAAAATTATAATGCCCGCATAACGGTCCACAATTATAACAACCAAACGAAACACAGTCGCCAGCCAGGGGCTCGTATTGTTGAACATGACACTCAGATTAAATATATTCGTGTCCGTCTTGAACAGTAACCACAGTCCGGTCGGTACAAGGTTTAATGTTTACAAAATATATCTGCGAAAAAAAAAATAGGTTAGAGACTTGCTTCATTTGCATTTCTCGTGTATGCCGTCATTTGAGACAGTTTATTAAGTTGCGCCTAGTTAGTTTTCATTCAAGTAAATCAAAATTGGGAAAATCATTAAAAATTATGAAAGGAAATAAAAATACTCTATTAAATAAAATCCACACCAAATATCGTCAGTCGAAAGAATTCATACTAAGTATTTTCTGTAATATCTCCTTACTATTGCTCAAACTGACTGCTGGAATTAATTTCAAGAAATTCCGCAACATATCTAGACGTTCAATAAACATGACCGATAACCTCTAGTAAATTCACACCTCTCTCGTTGTCCAATTACAAATATAAAGCACTTATGTGGCTATCTACTTTAAAAAAATGTCATCACTTTGGTCAGAAACTGAGAGTTGCTCTGCTCAAAACACGAGGCACCATATTCAAAGCCCGGTTAGCCGGGAATAGCCGGGCGGGGGGGGGGGGGTGAGGTGCAGGAGTATTTTAGTCGTTTTATTTGTTAACTTTTATGCGATTCATAAGCAGCTTTTTGATAAACCTTTTTCGGCTTGGACATTAAATAAAATCTAGGTACAAAACATTTAACACTAAACACGTGCATCAATATTAACCATTGAACACATCGCGTTATTTACAATAATTTCAGAGGTTACTTAATGTCGTTCTCAAGAACTCAATTCAAGCATTTAAATATTTGTGTTTTCTTTGTAACGGAGTTTTCTTTTATTTGTTAAGTTGCGTTTGGGAAACTTGGCAAAGATTTGTGGACACACTCGAGGTGTACAGAAGGAGCGTAACAGTTGTACAAATATCTTAAAAAAAAAAAGTTTAATATGACAGATGGCATCAGTGAGGTGAAGTGAAGAGATCTTGGTCAGCATTTCAACATCGAGGTCTTCAGCGCTGGTGAGGGGTGACATGAGGTGAGTATGGAGCAGCACCGGAATGAAGGGGCAGGAGAAACGGAAGATCCCCGAGAAAACCCCACCGACCAGCGGCATCGCCCGACACAATTCCCACGTGCGAAAATCCGTGGACCGACCCAGCCGGGATCGAACCCGGATAGCCTTGGTGGGAGGCGAGTGTCCTAGCCACTTCCAATAAGTCATAACTGCAGGCTCTAACCTAGTGTAGGTATTTAACAAACGCGAGCACTACTCAGAGATCAGCGGTACTTGTTTGACACTTCCTCGAGTATGTCCAGCTGACGTTGCATCACGATACCAGACAAACCTGTTCCGTTACTCCGCCCTCTTGCATCACACAGGCTGCAGACGATACAACCATACCGTACACTGACCAGAGCTGTCACTTTCTTTCTCCAAGCCCTTCACCTCCTGCTGCTCCAGTAAATCCCCTACATCCTCATTGCTTGAGCAATCACAGGTCAGCTTGTCTTTCTGCGGCGCATCTTATGTAAGATTCAACATTTAAAATTATAACCCAAAGCTATACATCTGAAGAAAAATTTAACCAACAGCCATGACTAGGGATTTCTGACAACAAATAACAAAACATTAAACCAAGAAGTTTGTGGAAAGTAAACCTAAAAAAAGAAATAAATTTGCTAATGATCATAATAATTCACGAAAGTGAACAATAAAACCTTCCAGACCCGATTTTCAGACTCATTAGCCTTTGGCCCGCTTAGTGTTGTCATTAGTTCGGTTCTCAGCAATCACACTGATATTACAGATTTCTTTCCTTAGTCCATAAAAAATACTGTGCAACTCCTTGATTTGCTCGTCATTTATTCCTCATTAGATTCTATACATACAGCTAAGTAATGTTAAATAGTATACTTAATTCATAATTTATGTTCGTGACGTAGGTAATTCAGGGCTTAGTCTCTTATTTTGTCTTAAATGTAATAAACGCACGAGCCCAGTCACGGTGAGGTGCAGTGTAGCCAGCCTATAACACGTGTACTGTATGTACACTCGGCTACCTTTGTAGCGATCAACTTATTTCACAGGTACCTGTTATTCGAGCGGTTTTACATGAATACTCGAGTTAGCGTTGACTCAATGACTTATCGTAGCAATTTTCACCTCAGCTGGATTTCATACACATGTTTAATAATAGGGCTCTAGGAATATTTCGTGAGTTCGACGACCAACATGCTAGAATCCATTATCCTCTGTATATCGAAGTCCTACCATTAGCCCATTACCTGCTACTCATTCATACAGCAGACAATGAATGAATACACGGGGCTTGAGTATGCATAGGATATTGGATTCTAGTATGCAGGTCACTGAACTCACAAATTTTTCCTACCGCTATTAATGTGTTATTTTAAGATTTTTCAAAATTCGATCAGTGAAGGGGTGAAAAGGCGTAAAATATATTTTCGGTAGCCCACGATATCTATTTAACCAGTTGAGATATCGAGGTGTTATTTACATCAGAATAATACCTAAGTTAATAAAAACCGTTATATCTGTCTTTACACTAGTAAAATGATTCTATTACATAGGGCCGAAGGGGGCAGCGGTGGCCGAATGGTCAGACCATTCACCTCCCACCAAGGCGATCCGGGTTCGATTACCGGCGGGGCGCATGTGGGAATCGTGCCGGACGATGCCACTGGTCGGCGGGTTTTCTCGGGGATCTCCCGTTTCCCCCGCCCCTTCATTCCGGCTCCGCTCCATACTCACCTCTTGTCACCTCTCACCAGCGCTAAAGATCTCGATGAGGGCTGACGAAAAATCTTTCACTCACCAAGGGAGAAAACTACATTTGTAAGCCTTGCAAAGGAGACAATCCGATAAAGCAAGTACTGCCTCAGATAAATAATTTACAGGCTACGTGAGTTAACATTCGGCAATTATATCGTTACTTATCGTTGTAGCATACAGCTGCCTAAGTAATGCGTATTTTATTTATTTTAATAACTTTCAGCGTTATCAATGCCGGTGTAAATCAGCATTCACACCACGTATACAACTTATACCATCCGATTACACTCTCACATTCAAGATTTATTTTGCTGCGGCTATAAATAAGTCCTGGGGCAGTCGTGAAAAGTGGCAGGGATATACATAGGACTGATTTTTGCATGTACTGTTAAATCTACGTTATTTTCTGCAGAGTAAGCTCAACCTTTAAGCTAGTTGTCCTAACACTGGGTCGAACTACTAAAGCGGAATACAAGATGGTCCTTTAGTTAATATAAATATTCGCTGCTCCGAGTGATACACACGGACAATGCCGCGGGCAGAAATGAAAGTAGGCATACGTAGCTTACAAAATAATCTTGGACGGACACATACGTTACAAACAGATAGTCATTGGTTTGTATGTACAGATGGAAGCTTTGAAGTTGTCTACGCTGGTTTACTAAGAGGAAAACGTAATTAAGTAAAGCAATACCTATCAGTCTCTCTGATATATTTTTTTTATCTTTACTCTCTTTGTGTTTTCCAAAAATGTTTATTAAATGCTTTTTAGTAGAACACATTTTTATCAAACTTTAACGTTTTTAGATCTCTACTAGTGTTCTTTGTATTGAACTTTAAAAAATTAGATATTTAAAGGTTCATAAGTTTCAAAATAAATACTCAAAATTATAATATACATTTTAAATAAATATTTTAATGTATTTTATCACATCAAATATTATCAGCACTTATACATTATATTAAATTTTGAGGACTAATAATTTGCTATCGGGAACTTTAGCATTTTAAATTATTTATTTCTTTTTCAACTTAATTTTTGAAAAGGTATTAATGTAAAAATATACGCTGTTACGAATTACTTAGTATAATTTGTAATAGACTTTTACAATACTCAAAGAGACATTAAATTGAAAACCACGTGAACGAAGTTGCGGGCAATAGCTAATATAAAACAAGTGTCAAAGTTTTCTTAACTTAAATTGCCCTAAATCATTGCAAAAATCGTTTATGTGGCAGCACAGAATCTGTGCTCTTGATATTTTCCCGAAACGTAAATCATCTCATTCATACATGTTAATTGTTTACATAAAAACTAGTTCTCTACATTCTGAGTAGCTCTACGTTTGAAATTATCTGTTTAAATACCACTGCTCTACCTGCACAGAGTTTACGTAATGAAAGGACAAGTACATATATTCCGGAAGGTAGAAAATTTGAATAAAAAAATGTAGTAAATGATAAACGCGTATTCTAAATTCTTATGTTTTATTTATAGGCAAATTATGCTAATTCATACTTATGTTAAATTAGGGGTAAGTAAGATGTTAGCACATTAGTATATAATATCTTCAAAGCATGATATGTTACGATCATGAATACCAATTGCTGAGATAGTGGAGTTTCTTATTATCTCGGCCCGGAAGAATAACACACAGTCCTCGGGTTAACATAACGTCTTGCTTGAATTATAGTACTTTGTTTGGCGAGAAACGTTCATAAATTGGATACTTTACGGTTTACGTGTAAAGTAATTATTAATTTCACGTCTCTGACATATCGCGTTCCTCAATAAGAATCAGTTAACGTGTATCTGTATTTTCTAGTAATTAAAGTAAATATTACAGACATTACATTTCTAAAAAAAATATATATATATATATATATATTTGGTTTGCTTCTGCTGAAATCGCTCATTGCTACGACTAGTTAATCTATAGTAATTTTCGTATGTTGTACTGATACATGTGGTGAGGAGTAATGTAGTAATTTGATACACTTGGTTAACTTAATAATTTCTTTAATGTAATGCACAGGATTATTTAACAGATCAACGCTTCGAGTTGAGAAGCCATTGCTTCATATTCTATTACAGGCGCCATGTCCTTCGTCATAGCCACAGAAAAATTTATAAATATTGTTACAAAAAACGACAATGGAGACAGTAGTTTGAATACTTCTGTCCGAATTGTATTTGCTAATACTCCTTCATGGAACATTATGTATTGCAATGGCAAAATTAAGAGCTCAGTGGAGTGCCGTTTTCTAACACTGCCCTTGTAGTGTTTGTCCAGCATGAGAAGTGAAACTAGGCAGAGGACGGAGTACTGACCTACTGCCCTGTACACATGTCCTGCTACTGTACACATAAAGCTGCAGTGTATGCGACCACAGAGTGCATGTACACTTTCTCCAGGCTGCCTCACTATGACCTGGTATATCCGCCCAGCTGTTCACAGTCCTATGCTACCAGGTTGTGTTCTGTGTCTCCTAGTCCACTTCCTCTCACATTCATACCTGTCTCTATATATCCCAGCAGTCCCTGTAGTTTAGCACAAAAATACCGTTGTAAAGTGTCCACATAAAAATTGTTCATTATGTTTTTAGTAACAGAATTTATTTTTATATTGCTAGTGTTTTATATCTTGAAAATTGAATTTTACTGCTACATATAAATATATGCAAAAATACTTTTCACATTACTGTATGAAGGAACCTCAATCTAAAGTAATTTATTTTGTTTGAAGAAAATATTCAGCAACTATCAGGTTAACTGTCCGCAACAAAACTAACGTTAAATTACGTAGTTGGCCTTCCTTAAGACTTTGTTTGTAAAAAAACTGTTATAAAACAGATTATGACTTTGTGTCTAATTAAAGCTGTTTTATAAATAAATATACAGTATATATAAACAAAATTTCCTTTCCATCCAGATTGTGGCATATAAACAAGAAAATCTTTTCCCGCCGTTTCTAAATGTTATCCTGTTATTTCCATCGCTTCTCAAAACCGGTAATTTATTGCAGTCAAGTTAAATGTGATAACAGGCATAACTTATTTCACTTTCGCGACATCTGATATTTTCTGTCATTTTCAACACGATTTCATTAGTTTCACCTGCTTGTATGTTTGTGTATGTATGTATGTATGTATGTATGTATGTATGTATGTATGTATGTGTGTATGTATGTGTATATGTATGTATGAATGTATGTATGCACATATGTATGTACGTATGTATGAATGTATGTATACACGTATGTATGTATGAAGAATGTATGTACGTATGTATGCATGAATGTCTGTATGTATGCACGTACGTATGTATGTATGCACGTACGTATGTATGTATGCATGTACGTATGTATGTATGCAGTATGTATGTACGTACGTATGTACGTATGTATGCTCGTACGTATGTATGTATGCACATATGTATGTTTGTACATATGCATGTGTGCATGAAGGCTATATATGTATGTAATTAAATCTTTAATTAAATTTTACTATATTTCAGACATCTAAACAATTTGAAATTTTGCACGCGTTCTAATAATAAATAACAAATACAATAATTTCACAGATACAGCCTGGTATTCTCAATCATTACGAAAAAAATGACATCTGTATGTGACCGAAAAAAATTGTTTTAATATAAAAATCTTTCAGAACCCCTTTTGAAATGAAACATTATTTAAATCTTCGATTTTGTAACACGCATTTTGTAGCAATATTAATAAAAAATTGGCAAATCAATTTTAATTGTATTGAACAATATTAGCGTGCCACTCAATACAGTGTAACTTAATTTTTGGAATAAGCTTAAAATAATTGTTCAAAAAATTAAATTAAATTTAATAAAGCCGCGTACCTGCCACTACACAGGCAGACGTACTCTGTTCCTCATAACTTCAGTTAATATTGATAATTCTGAGAACTTTTCTTATGTGTTTTGTTTTATTTATGCAATGTCAGTCGATATTTTTGGTTCTTAAGTTAACTTGATATGTCCGTTCCACCGTATGTTCCGTAGATTCTATCTTACACAGTGACAACTATTACTTCAAATGTTAAAAATTCGTGCCTAAACATCTGGCAGAATGAACTAAGGTAGACACTACGGTACCGCCTGCAAGCTATGCATCCCACACAGTTTCTACGAGTCGATGGTTGTCTGCCAACAGGCGCTTGCTCCACGTATTCTCCTACTGCTTTTTACTTTGCTACGTATGCTTATTTTGTTCGCTTCAAAATGCTGTAAAAGCTTGGCAACTAATTCTGTGAAAGAAAAAACACGTACCATTTACTGTCAGAATTTGTGAAGTCATGTTTAGAAATGTAATCGACATCATTTACAATAAGAATTATTTTATTTTACCATGCCAGTCGATTTTACTGCAAGTCTATAAAGAATAACTACATTCTATATATAACTTAGGAGTTATCATAAGAATATACAAAATTCGAAAATAATACTTTCTGACGACTTGGTTAAGAGTGTCTGTGTTTGCACATTAGGTTTTCAGTCCATGCCTACGTGACAGTGTCTACATAAAAACTAAGATAATATAGACAGTATATAGTGAAATAATGAAATAGCAGGGTAAACAGGAAACTAAGAAGGCTTGTATGTATGTGACATGTTGCAGCTATCAACGTGGCGGGTATAACGTTGTTCACACTAGGAGCACTGGCTGTGGTCTTCATACTCTTCATATACATCGACACTCTGAGGCACATCATGAAGAAGGCCCCACCTCTAGTCAAGACTCACTCCGCCTTCGTCCTCGGAGTTTACCCGGTGAGTATCCACACTCGCTATAGACACTTGCCCTCATGCACACTCCTGTAGCGAGCACAAAACTACGTGTTGTGTGTTATGTCTGCTGGCTAAAATATTTCCTTTCTCGATCACTAAAAACAGCAATAGCTTCAGAGGACAGGGGAAAGTTTTAAAACTGTTTTATATTCATCACAACAAAAAATAAGTTAATGTACATCCGTTAACATTATGCTACAGTGTATGTATGTACAAATGCATATGTATATGTATGTCTGGCGCATTACACTTGTGTTTAGTCTATCGTCGGTGAGGATGCAAAACCTCAATCATTCCGAGTTATAACTACGATTCAGAACAGTCCACATTTTCAGTAACACTATTGAAATTGTTTTCTGATAGCACCATATTGTCTTGGAAGTAAATTAAAATCCACAAATTGTAAAATATTTTTTTTCTGCTAAGAATTATTGTATTTTATTATATCGTCCATCTATTCGTAAACTTAAATTTTACAAACGAGGTTTTGCATCATCACCGACGCTGTGTTTTTATGTGCTGGATACAAATATCTCATGAAATGCCCTATCATTTGATGATAAAAATGTTATTTTGCTGTTAGTGTGGTAACCCCAATGTCTTGCATGTTGGCAGACGATTTTATTTTTTTTTTCATAAAGGTTTGGATAACAATAACCCAATAAACAGTGTTAAAATCGACGTGGTCTCAGTCAAACCAGTTTTCGACGTTTTATTAAAATACGTATTAAAAACTCTAAAATCAAAGGAGGGTATCGCCCATACCAGTTGAGCTACTCTATAAATAGCAATACATAATGGGCTAATTGCATGGAACAAAACATATAACAGAGATGAAAACAGTTACCGCCATGGAACTTATTGTAAACATGTTCTACGTCATCAGCCTGTACCAGGTCTTATACTCTGGTGGTCATGTGATCACTGAAGAAAAGTAGCTTCCCGCATGGTTATCACTTGGATGTGTGACTGCCAGGACACACAGGCACCGCGTGCCGCTGGTATGTACAGGTTGTCCCATAAGTTCGGTCTCGTAGGGCAAATAGACATGGGTGAAATATGGAATGTTTTAATAGTGTTGTAGTGTAATTAAATGTTATTGTGAATAACAACATTACTACTACATGCCGCTCCATCCCGCCGACCATGTTACGTCGTGTACAAACCAATTTGAACCAGCGCATACGCGTGTGCAGAGTACATTGCGACCGTCAATTTGAGCATTTTCTATTTTAATGACACATGGAAGTGAACATACTGCTGTTGTCTTACACCAACATACTACAACACTATTAAAACATTCCACATTTCACCAATTTCAATTTGCCCTATAAGACGGGACTAATGGGACACCCTGTTTATGAAAACAGGTTGGACTACAATAAAGGTCAACACAAGCACAAGGCAGAAGAGTAAATGTTCTCAATAGATAACAACTATTTACAAGTTTAGGATGGCTCTAAGATTTTTTCACGGCTTGCGTTCGCTGTGGTTGCTAATCAGATTATAATTCCTTACATTATTTTTAAGCAACATCGAGCACTGAATAACCTACACTAGGTTTTATATGACTTCAATTCGAACAGTGTTCATTAATACTTTCCTTTTGTTACCATGTAACATCAAATATCTTTCTAAGCTGGCAGAAAATTTACCTATAGTCATAGGGTAAATAAAAGCGATACTTATTTTCAAAATTATATATTTATTTGTTTATACATGTCCCAACAGCTTTATATATGAACAGTATATAGGTTTTAATGTTATTTGGATGCCGCAGCTCCGTGCTTTCAGAACAACTCTCGCCAAATTATTTGTTAAGTATCTAGTGTATTATGACGTCATATAATACAGTAAATAGGTACAGAACACTGCATTTAATAATAACAGTTATTGTTCACTTAAAAACTTTTTTGCAGCAAGTTCTCATAAACATTAATGATGCGGTGTATATTCTAAAACATTTCTTCGTTAGTTTTTACAAGATCTCCGACTGCTAACGAGGTTTACGAGTAGAATAAATGCATACGCCGTACGCATTGACCCAAAACACTATTTAAATAAATAAGCGGTATGCCCGACCAAAAATATAGCTTCAGCCCCGCCAAGTACCGTCTGGTGTACTAACTGATGACGTCACAGCGGCAGCCATGTTGTGATGAACTTTTTCGCGGACATTTCAAGTGTAAGATTTTCTAATGGCTCTGATTACCTCAAATCACTTCCAAATGAAAAACTTCACGGGCTATTTTTCCATGCAGTTATATGTTCTCAGTGAAATTTTTGATAATTGCCCATTGTCGCCATTTTCTACAAGGATTTGCTTCCCGAAATATTTCTTGGCCAGTTTGTAAACAGCCTGTCAATATGTAAAAATCTGAAGTTATCTTCTTACGTGTAAGAAATGGACATCTTCCCCTAGTTAGCCTAGTATTCATCACTATGCTTACTATGTCATGTTGACTTACAAACAAATGCGTAGAAACATTTGCATAGAGACATTAAGTGGTCTAGTAATGGAAGAAAGTATTTTTTTTCTGAAATGTTATGTTAAGGATGCCACCTACTTGCGCGTTGGAAGCTCATAAATGACGGAGCTATAAGGGCGACCATGAAGCGTGTATCAAATGCCACAATAAGCCAAGCACTGAACTAGCATGTCAGATTCCCGCCGGTCCATTTTTACTATGAAACTTCAAGCCGTGACCATATAATTTTATTGGTGGAAAGTTTGTAGCAAAGTTCAATGTATGTTTCTGTCTGAATTTCACACACATTCGATAAGTACAATCTGAAGTACGGTAGCCTTAAAAGTCCGTTTTCAACTGGTTTTGGAGAACTATGTTTTTTATTGAGCATGGTGTCTTAAAAATGGCATTACAACTTTTCCGAAGTTTGTTTTCCTTTCGTAAATTGCTACAAGAGCATACACGGAATAGTTTCGTAAATATAGTATTTACGAACACATTGCAACGAATTTGAAGCTCGTGGCAAGCAGCGCCCTTACATTCTGCAAGTTCTGTAACAATCGTAAATGTCGGAGTTGTCGATACACTTCAGTGAGTGGTCTAATTGTGACGTATTACAAAAAAAAATATAAATAGAACATATTCTCAATTAGTTATTTACAACAAGAGTAACTGAAATTAGTCAACTTGTGAAATATCTACCATGATTGTTACAAGCTTAAACAGAATCAAGATGACATTGGGGGCACCGAGAATTTAAAAATTACGTAAAACATATTTCCCAACATGCATTTAGTTGCTCTGAGGATTAAAGTTATAATTTACACTAATGATGTTAATCGCTGAATTTTTCTGACTTTTATTATTAATTTGGCCATATAAAGTTAAATATGTTAAGTGCGCCATGTTCTGCTAACTATGTGTTTACACATTGCAGGAAAACATGCGTAGCGATGACGTGGCTACATGTAAGAAGTTTTGAGCTTGTTCGTGTAACGCAGACAGCAAATATGGAAAAATAATCCTCGACTGGATGTATACAGATAAGAACATTGGGTACATGGCTGTAACCATAAAAGCAATTTGTCCAAATGTCACAATCACTAATAATAATTCTAGGACTGGTGACGGGTACACATAAATCAACTAGCGCCAAAGAATCTACTCCTGCGATGTAGGCTACCCGGCACGCAGCAGGGTAGACAGTCACACTATTTCTAGGTTAAAGGATGTCGAAGGGAAGGGTGGAGCAAAGGGGTGGAAAATATATAAGTAAACCAACGATACATAATTAATGTTAAAAAATACTAATTACAACTACTTGAATTGTATTTTTTAATGTCCTGTTACTTTTTTGGGAAGATGATACATACATTATAAACATAAAATGACAAACACATTCACGTGTTATCCGGAGATCGAATGAGGCTCCTATTAATATTGTGAATGCACCTTAAACATATCGGCTACAGAGATCAAAACAAAGAGAAGGCAAAGTAAAAAAAAAGAAGAGATCTGATAAAACATCAGCGAGAAAGACGTGGTGAGAATACAGGTATCACGCAAATGTAGACACTATACTTACCAATAATATTTAGCATTACTGGTGTATTAATTATTTATGAATTCAGTGTTTCGCCGCAAATCTCAGTTAACTAAAGTACTTTTTTTATAACATTCGAGAGTTCCTAAATATCTTTATAGAACTGAATAGCTTGGAATTAGTTTTGAAGCAACAATAGTGATAACAATGCGATTGTGACAAACCACGTGAATCTTAACTTCACGAAAAAGGCAGGAGTCTAAAATCGCATTAATAAACCTTAGTCTAACTATAAGAAGTTGTATTTCTGTAATAAAATATCAAGACGATACAATTGAATCCATACTCAATGACGATACCTAAGATACATGAGTGAATGTGTTTATTATTAACAAACATGCCATTTCTTGCGTTATAAGCCGGTATGAGAATATCCGCATAAACGATTCACCAGCAATATACCTTTCTTGCTGTTGCTTACAGTAAGCAACATTAGATTTTAAAGTGAAAACGAACTTAATGCCTGCACAACATATATTAAGAAAGTTTGACATCCAAAGATAAGTCTTCTTGTAGCTTCTCGTCCTTTTTAATTAAAAAATTTGGAGCATACACACATATATATTGTTACATTGGGCTCGCTGTTGTATGTAGCTTGGGGTAAAGTATGCGAGAAACGCTCAAATTTAATTTATGTAGCAAAATTCGTTTTCGTAGCACTTGTTTACTTAATAAACCATTTAAACTTTTTATTTAACACCTAACTAAAATCACTTTACTTGTTATTCTACAAGAAACCAGCTGACAGCGTAATGTCATTACAATGTAAATCCAACAAGTGAACATACTCGTACTTAGCTCGAAAATGGACAGGAAGTTATTCAAGATGCCAACATAGGCATCAAGCAAAACATATTATTCATATACCGAAGTAAGAGTGTATATATTAAAACACCATCTACTAACTGCTGCAGTGTGCTAAATAGTATTATTTCACTAATTGCCCTACAATAACTTGGCATGACTTCACAACACGGCAACGAATAGTACGCACAAAAAGTCTCCTATACAGAATGTCCAGAAACGGCCATGTAGTAAGCACACCGCGCGAATCCTGGGCTTAATTGGAGACGAAGATTTTTGAGGGGAAATGCTGTACGGTGACATTTTACGATCACAATGTGGCAACATAGCACGGAGTAAACTCCTTCTTTCGCTACACAAGTATCCTACTGACAATGCCCTAACCATCATATTATGGGAGCGGGTTCAAATCCCGAGCATTCAAAAAGTGATTCTACGTTCACACGGCGTTAAAATACATAAAAAAATACCTGGAGGTAGAGCAAAAGAGGGGACTAACTGCGTGCTGAGTTGCCACATTGTTCGCAACAAATATTGTCATACCAACATTTTAACACAAACCGTTTCCGTCCCCAATTTTGCCCAGGATTCGTGAGGTGTTCTTATTATACAGTCACTTCTGGACGATGTATATGCTCGAAGCATACAAACATAACGTGCAGTCATTCAAGTCGCAGTACTGCCACTACATTACTCCAGTCAGGTTTCGTGTTCACGTAATGACAGGCAAGTGACCGGTACGAAGTCTAACCTTTCAGTTGGTAGAACAACTGTTTTAAACTATCATCTAAGTTGGCGGGTGGCGAGTTGAGGATGTCTAAGAAAGGATATAAGCATTTGATATTGCTACTGTTTCATTTTCGAGTGACTAGTGACCTAGAGTTGATGTTTTCATTCTGGAGTGTACTAGATATTTGTGCTGTGGCTTGATGCCTGAGATTCCTGGAATGCCTTCCTTCATCCCTAAAGCTGTCACCTGTTAACTAAGGTGGGGCATACTGTAAGTACTTAGCTATCGATAAAACGACCTAACTCAGAGTGATGGAAGAGAAAAGGTGGGATTGGTTTTAAAACGAGTTCAGAGGAGAGACCTCAAAATAACCAAACTTAATTTCGTCACCGTAGCGACCTGGCCCACAAAATCAAGCAACGGTTTATTATCCTGATGGAAAACATAGTAATACGGAAGTTTTACAATTTCAGAAAACAAAGGATGTCGTAGATGTTTTAGTTCATTACAGCTGGTATTCACAGAAATTTTGTAATGTTTTGACTACAGCCTATGTTAAACTGAGGCATTGCACAGGTGATTTTGTTTGAGAATCACCAATGCCAATACCATTAATCAGTATCGGTTTGTAATGTCATTGAACCTGAATATTTATATTCTGTATAAGTTCACTTTATTAATAACACATTTGTGTGAAAATAGTGACATTGGTGGTTCTTGAACCAAGCCATAGATATACAGATGGCCATAAAATTCGGTACCTGTTTACAGTTACGTATATGGAGGTTTCAAAAAAACCATTACAATTCCACTGACGAAATGAAAGATACTTTCACTCAAGTTAGACCAGCAATGATACAAAAAATGTAACACAGAATCTAGCGGTGTAATATCACTTGTCATGATAATGACGATACACTGCAAATTTATCCTTTGGCCAAATAGTGATTGATGCCTCAAGAAAACTCCCCTAAAGAACTGTTGTTCATTCTAATTACAGTCACTCGTGGTAACTTTATACAGCGACCCTAGTTTAAGTTCGAACCAAAGATTGCATTATTAGTGCTGTATTCTTTATGAATAAATTTGTTAATAATTACATTTAAGTAGGCGTTGAAGGCTACAGATACATTTTATAGACGAAAATGTATGGTATGATGTTAGCTCAGTGTGTTTTAAATGTACCCTAAATGACTCTACAGGCAAGGGTATATGTTGGTTATTATATGGGGTAACGGGACTTTGTGGCCTCCCTGTATATTCAGGAACGTTCAGCTGTAAAGCAAAAGCTTAGTTTTGAGATAAATCTGACAAGTATGTGCATTGTAAGCTGCAGGAGACTAGTCCAGTTCCAAAACTCCCCTTGTCCACTTTCACTTAAACTGAGAAAATTGAGAAAAACTGATTTACAAGCCCATTGTGGCATGGCCAAAGCAGTTTTTCAAAGTGTATCTATTATTGAATAAGGTGAGATTTGGAAACTATCATCACGTTAACTTAAGCGCACGTTTAAAAGCTACACAACCTGTTCAAAACTCTTATTTTCCTTGGTGATGGACAAGGAGAGTTTCGGAACTGGACTACTCAATGATAAGTGTCAATGAGCAGGAATGGGCTGGAGTGGCAGTATAGCTGGGGATGTTGTAATTGTACGTTGTGTTGCAGGTGGTAGCAGTGGCGACATACTGCGCCATTATTGTACCACGAGCACAACTACTGGCTGAGGCGGTGACACAGGGCATGTTCATGGCAGCACTCTACCAGCTCTTCTGTCTTCTAGTAGCCTACTGTGGAGGAGAGGCTGAGCTCATACGTAGAGTGAAGCCACTGTCTCTGAACACACGTGTCGCTCCTTGCTGTTGCTGGCCTTGCTGCTGCTGTCTGCCGCAGCTTGCCGTCTCCAAGTCAGTCTCATTCTACCTCGGTCTTACCACTCGTCCTAGTCCCACCATCTTAGCTGCATGTGGGAGACGTGGAAGTTTACACTGGCTACTCCCGTTCCCCCAAACCTTCCATTCCGTCACTGCTTCACCCTCACTTCCGTTGAATACTGCCTTATCACAATACCTTCGCCTTTTTCCCAATCTCCGGGTCTTTCCCAAATATCGTAGAGTAGCAATATAGGAAAATCATAAGTGAAACGCAAGACACATTATTTAATTCCGTTCCAGCTCCCGCCAACAGAAGCGGTGTCCTTTCGGCAATAAAACGTTGATCTTTGGGTAGTTTCAGGTTTTACATAACGGAAATGTAATCATGATTTGAGACTGTAGACACAGCTTTTCAGCGATTAATTTAATAAATTAAGCTTTGAAATGCTCATACTTGGGGTAAGTTTGTTTATGTCTTGTGTAAGTTATTGATTTAAATCGGCTGTACAAAAATTAGATTACTCACTTTTTTTATTTTGAAAAGACACATTTATGTACTGATGCATAGTAGCAATTCAAAAGTATTTGTTTTGCTTTCTGTAATGTGCTGCAACACGTTCTACTAATTTCAGCCAAAGAGAAAGTTACTCTTAATCAATATTTTATCATCGTAGAAAAACCGGCACAGCAATTTTATTTTACTCACGCAGGTAACTTGTCTCGCGCTTCAACAATGCTAACAGTGGTAGTTTCCCGTATTGTCTGTCTACAACATTTGGTCTTCCCCACTTTGTATATCCCTCTCTCGCTGTCTCACTCTATCTCTAGCTCTCTCTCACTGTCTCTATCTCTCTCTCGCTCACCATATCTCCCTCGCTCACCACATCTCTCTCGTTCTCTCTCTCTAATACTCTCGCCCTCTCTCTTTCTATATATATCGCTCTCTCTATCTTCCTCGCTCTCTCTATCTTCCTCGCTCTCTCTATCTTCCTCGCTCTCTCTATCTTCCTCGCTCTCTCTATCTTCCTCGCTCTCTCTATCTTCCTCGCTCTCTCTATCTCTCTTGCTCTCTCTATCCCTCTCGCTCTCTCTCCTCCTCTCTATATATCAATCGCTTTCTCTCTCTCTCTCTAGCTCTCTCTCCCTCTCTCTCTCTCTACCTCTCTCGCTGTTTCTCTGTGCTCATTTAAACTTGTTCACAAGAAACTTTTGGCAGATCATTGCAACTAAATATCCTTTAGAGCTTTGTCCACCTATAAGACTGTCTCGTATAAAAATCCAGTTTTTGACAGCTCTGAAGACTATCGTGTGTATTTTAGATTTTGATAAACTGCACATTTTGAGTGTCAGCTGAATGTGTTTATGCACTGACAACTTGGGGCAGAGGAAATCATTGCTTAATTCATGGCAACAGCTGTAGAAATAAATGCCAACAGAACTGTCAAAAAAATGGAATCCTTATACGAAATGGACTATACCTGATATTTGAACTCAGCTTTATTGTTTTCTTTCTTGTCAGCTCAAAATTCCCAAGTTTTATGTTAAGAAAAATAACTGAGGACAAGGTCAAAATTATACATTCACGATATCACACTAATTATAAGTACTTTATACACTTAGCATCCTCCTTAAATGATTAAAAAAGGACATGAGTGCCTGACTAGATGCAAGCCCAAGCGATATTATACCAGCCACCTTATCTTGGCGGAATTTGTGTTCTTATTACTATAAAAACACGTTTGAGAAAGGCGCAATGTGTACTATAATTTATATCAGAACTGACTTTCAACAAGATAATATCTAATACAAAATATTAAAATGTTAAATTTTAAACCTTTTCAAGGAAAATTTTTCTCTCTGGCGAATAAAAGAGCTCAAGAACTCAAGAGTTGTTTCTTACATTAAAAAAACTATTTTTTACAAAAAAAAATTGTTGCTTCGTTATGTTATGTTCGGTGACAACTCAAAGTTTCCTAAACTGCCTCATTAACTGCATCTAGATCACAAGTCATCAAGGTCACTGCCACCAACAATGAGTAGCAGTCACTGCCTCTTCTCTCTTCACATCGTGTTTTGTTAAATACTGGCCTTTCTTGTTGCAGCTGTTATAAGCAACTACTTTCAATATCAATCTGCAAAAGAAATCCCTCATAGCAGTTCATGGATTCAAAATATTGATTAGCACATTTCCCGTAAGTCTGGAAACACGTTAAAAATTAGTTTAAAAGTCTATAAATAATACTAAATATTTTATGAGGTTACACAGAGGATCGTGGTATCACATCCCGGACACCAACTTATGACTGGGCATCAGTAGTCATCTTCTTGCCCCGAAGGATGGCGTGGAATGAGGTCCTACAATGGTGTGATGTCATAATGAGAACAGCCGGGGGGAGGTGGAATAGGGGCTTCCCAAGAAAACCCGCTGACCAGTGACATTGTCCGGCATGATTCCCACATGCGAAAATTCGGGGCCCGACCCCGTCTGGGATCGGGTCCAGAACACCTTGTCGGTAGGCGTGTGGTTCGGCCACTCAGACTCTGTGGCCCCTAAATGTCTATGTATCTTCTTTACAAGTATAACCATTAGGTTTGTGAAACTACATCTGTTGTTTAAACTAAAACAATGTTAGTATTTTACAAACGGCAGGCTAACGCAAATAAGAATTGAAGTAGGAGCGTTGAACAGTTTCGTTAAACCTTCACTAGCTTTTCACAAGAAAAATAATTTTTTACATCTACAACATGATTGTCTACTCAGAAAGAAACAAACATTTATAAATTAATACCAAATATGTTGTATACTGTAAAATATATTGTTAATACATATTTATGCATCAAAGTTTTACCACAGTCAGCCTTTTTTTTACACTTCTTCAACAACAAAATCTGTTTATGAATTTAAATAGTTGAAACAAAATATCTGTTTAACTAATTGAATGTGGATGTCGTTAATTTTCTGTTCTTACTCTCCGTAACATGGGCGCGTGCGTGTGTATATGGGTGTGAGTGCAAATGCACATGTGTGTGGTGGATGCGTGCGCGAGAGAGAAAGATTGTGTTTGTGAGTGAGAGTGAGTGTACATATATACATAAATATGTGTGTGTATACACAGAGAAAAGCTTCTGCGCAATTAAAAAGAGTTTGTTTTATACTACAAAACATAATGTTGACAAAGATGATATTTTTTTTCTTGTACCCAAAGTTCTGGGAATATTTTTGATGTCATGTAAAGAAATAGACATCTTGATAAAGGTAATCATCATCATGAGAAAATAATATTTAATGAATAGCAAGTCTTATAACTAGTCTCGAAGTGTGTATATAATATAGCCTATGTCTGTGTTCTCGTGATGCACGATACATATATAGTGGCTTGTTGTTTGCAGAGACAATGTGAGAAAGTTGAGGCTGCTAGTTCTACAGCTGCCAGTGGTACAAGGCCTAGTATACATGGTGCTTATGGTCATGTGGGCTGAGGAAGAGGTGAGCCAGCACTTCTGATAAATACCTCACACAAGCACAAACTGTACTAGCCTTATTACGACACTTGTCTTCGTCCTTCCTTCCTAGTGTTTCTTCAACCCAAATAGCATTCAAGCTTATTATGGTAAGCTTTTGTTTCATTTAAATATAACTTGCACAGCAAGCCTGCTTACATGACTTGCTCACTGACGTGCGCAGGTTTAGATTAAGAAGAGTGCAAGCGTTATGAAGTAGTACAATACACACCCCACGCCAAAGGAAAGGGGAAATTTTTGATTTTCGAGTTTCAAATTAGTGCTATTTAAGGAGTTTCTAACCCCAAGCATTGAATATACCCCTTTAACAAATTGTAACAGCTTAAGATAAATTGCTCTTTAAAAGTAATTAAAGAGATTTTGATCTGCACTTAACATCGTGGTCTTTAGCACCTTAAAAGTGAAAATCTTTGTTCTTATTAAAAAAAAAAAATGGCAGTGCTGCACAATTGGAGGTGCAGCTGCACCCCTAGCACCCCCTGTGCTCAAGCCTTTGAACTTGCTGCAAGCCAGATTCTGCTTCAAGATAGACTGCATTTTATCTTAATTTGATTTAGCAATCATGCTTCATTTTGATATCCGTCTATAAATTACGAACAACACTACAAAGTTAGTTAAATTCATATGCTAGTCTTAAAGGAAATATGATATGTATCAATATAGATAGCAAAATTTCATAACATAGGTGTTTGGAACTCTGTAAACATCAGCACGTCAATAACAAAGTTAATTCTCTAATCAACAAATTGTATGCAAACTTTCGAACTTCGCCGCAAGCTTGAATTAAGCTTTCAAACTATGCTTGGAGCAAGTTATTTTAGTGATGACTAGTACACTTCCTGCAAGCTTTTTCCTTACCATTTTGTACTTGCTGCAAGCTTGTTCTACTATATGGGAAGGATGGTGCTGATACCTCAGGTCTGTAATTTTGCCAACAGCCTCTTAAGGATCTGAACCTTCAATTTTTTACTTGTAGCAAATTCAAGAATGTTGTAGAAAGCAAGTTCACTGTGCTTGTTTCACCCATATCTTTTCTCACCATTTACTATGTATCTCATATCATTGTTTAATCTCAGTGAGGAATGTTTGCCATACATCTGGACCCCTGATTCTAAATTGATTCTTTCTGGTTTGTTCACATCAATTCACGCTTTGTTGTGTCTCATTTGCTTCTTCTTATTGGTTCGTGATGATTGAAATTATTTTGTTGATAGTAGAAGACCTGTTATTTATCTCTAAACCATACTAAGAACTGGACAAATTCCACATATATGTTGGAAGGAGTTTGAATTCACAAGTTTTATTGGCCAAGTTCCAACATGCATTATGATTGTTTTGAAATGTTGAAGAAATGACGATACAGCCATAAAACAGCACAAAAATAATTTTTTCCCCAAACAAGACAGCTACAGTAGTACAAAAAAAATTGCAGAAGTAATTACAGATACAATGATCTAAATATAAGTGCAGAAATTATCAAGCAGATGAAACGTAACAAAAAAATTGTATACAATGTTGAATCATGGTATCTTAAGGGTATACATGACAAACATATCTTGTGTTTTGGACAAACATTTTCCCAAAAAGTAACACAATTAGTATGAGAGGGTATTATTAAAATGTGACTAAATTAGCCCTTCAACTTACATGATGCTGATAAAAGCTGCACATGGATTGTTACCGGAACTGACTAGTTTTTAGTTTGTGTAGACATGTGAACAAGAAAAAAAATCTTGAGGACATAGTTTTGAAATCACCTCTTTTGCTTTGAATTTAATGTAGCTAAGTTTTATCACACAAAAAATAATTTGAAAAAATTGTGAAGATATCCAGTAAACTAATTAGGTAATTAAATTTTGTTCTGTTATTGTGGGCTCATTGTTTAAAATGGTGGGTACAATTTAAAAAAAGTTAGAACTCAATACAATATAAACTTATATGGTAAGAAAACTAATTTATACAGACACATTTATATACAATTTAAAAAACACTATATAATAAACTCAAATTACCTGTGCAATCATAAACAGATTTATTAACAGCACAAACTTTTGGAATTCAGCCCAGTAAATTACATCACAAGTAACTGCAATAAAGAATAACCTAAATAAATGTTTTATTAAAAACAGACATAGTAATTGGGTAATAGTATGCAACAAATAATTAGTGTACTCTGAAAAATATGAAAGGTTAATTTTAACTCAAACTTTATGCTGGATATTGTTAGATCTCCAAGCTGTAATACAATGAATGACCTAATATTGTTTTATTTGTCTTTATAGAATCAATTATGTTGTATCTAGCTACAAACATACTACTTTGTTTACCACAGTCACAACTGTCTGGATGGTGCCAACTGCACCAGTCATCCTCTCCTTAGGATTGCTATAACATGTTACCAACTTAACCAATCACAAAAATAGCCTTCAATTTTTTAACAACTTGTTTCATTTGTTGGCCAGAAGCTTTTTGAATGTCCAAATTAACCACAGATAATTAGTGAATACATTTATCATTAATAATTTTGTCTAGAAAATGCATTATTAGTGAATAATACAGTAATTTTTTAAAAAATTAAATTGATGTCAAAGGCTTTCAAATGATTGGATATTGAATTTTAACTGAACATAAGTTCCCCTAACTAACTTACATTTCCTGCCCATCAGTCAAAGTAAAATAATATGTGTGTGATCACTAGAACTAAAAGTATTTAGCAGATTAAGCTGACAGAAGCCTAGACTTCTCAGTGATATACACGCACTGGCCACATTCTATTATCAATTCGCTTTTAACCGTACAAAACGGTAGCACGATATATCCCCACAAGGAATTTTCTTATTTACTACTGACCCGCAGTTGTCAAGTGTGTGTCAACTCAGTTGTCGTAGAATCACAGAGATAGCAGTGAAGTATAAGTTGTTGACATTCAACCTGGTTTACAATAAATTCACGAAATACTAGTCCCTCTATTGGTTACATATATCTTTTAATAGCTTTGCTAGTAATGGTCATTGGTTTCACCATGGTACGATACGGCTTATTTTACAAAACGAGACTTTTCTTCTAAACGCTGATTTTTGTAAATTAATTTTGTAATACTGTAATAGCAAATTCATTTCATTTCCTTTTGTTGATACAGTTTTAAAGGTTAAAAAGTGAGTTTGTTTTTTATTTCTCAACATGGGTGCCTCACGAAGAAATCCTCAAATGCTGATTTGAGACACACATTCGTAAAAAATGAGTACAAGCACCATTAATGTGCCTAAATTTAGTTTATAGAGTACTGTACAGATAATCCGTATAGACAAAATACAATATTGTGGTTAGTGAACAAGTGTGTAAATCAAAGTTTTTAACATGGAAAAATATAGAAGAAGCTGTCACTAGTGGGTAGAGTTTACTCAGAGAACTCAGTTTCCCTTCGTGTCAGCTTACGTCTTGGTTTCATGTTAAAAAGCTCTATAAAGTGATGTTGCAGTTACCCGAATTATGCACCTTCTACACGCATTATCATGTTTAATTCTGTTCTACTGACAACTCTTGAAATATAGATAGCATAGCTGAGTGCAAGTTCTATGTATTGAGACTGACATACTGGAATGACGGTGTAAGAAGAGGAGCTTGTGTGATGTGTTTCAGAGCCTATACCAGGTGAACTACATGTACTTCCAGCCACTGATAGCACTGTCCATCTTCTTCGGTATCTGGGGCATGAGCATGACCATCAAGGTGCTGGAGGGCGTACTACATGAGCACCACATGCGTGGCAAGTTCATGGTGCTGCAGATGGTGCTGTTGTTTGCTAAGCTGCAGGGCTTGATCTCTCGCGCAGTTGCTTGGGGTGGCGTGTTGCCCTGCCGCCCGCCCATCACCCCCACCGTCTATGCCAACCGTGAGTACGACTCCTCTATATAAAATACACATCTATGCCTATCCTGAGGTCTATCCCCTACTGCACACACATGCACGCAAATTGAGAGTGAGAGACCACCTTGCTAGCACACATATTTACATTAATTGTAAGTGCAACCTATCCACATTATGTAAATATCTATGCCAACCATGAGTGCGAAGTTACACGCCAACCTAGAGTACAACCACCTTACGAATAATAGAGGTAAGAATAGTCGGGAGATGGCTTGACAAATAGTTGAAGAAAATATTTTTTGGCCTTCTGAGGTTCCTCTCTACTACAAATATATATCTATGATAACCACAAGTATAACCTCTTCTACATATCATACACATCTGATAACTACGAGTGCAACCTCTCTCAAATATGCATTGCCAACATATTTATGCCAAATCATACCTCCCTACTATATATGTATATATACTTATGTCATTCACGAGTACACTGTAAATTTTAAGCCACATTAAACTGGTAAATTGTATCGCTGGGGTCTCGCTGAGTAATAAAACCTGAGAATATTATAAACTGGTTTATCAATGCCAACAGTTTGGTCTCAACTGCTGCATGAATTTTGTGTTTGACAGTAAGTGGCTAGGGCATTGTACTCACCATACAGTACTGCTGTTATGGAGGCAGGATTACATATAAGCCTATGCAGCAGTTTACAAGAAAGTGGAAGCAGTGATTGATCTACACACTATTATAAACAAGATTCATTGGACTACTGTGAATGAATGGTTGGCCAATGATCCATGTACTTCCTCGGTGTTTTTTATTCTCTAAGCAACATCTCACTGTAGGATTCATTTTTATTTCACATATTTTGTATCAACAGTAACTATAACTAGGGGGCCGCAGTGGTTGAGTGGTCAGACCTTTTGCCTCCCAAGTAGGCAACCTGGGCTCCATCCCAGGTGGGTTCCATTCCAGATTTTTCGCATGTGGAAAACGTGGCGGACACTGCTGTTGGTTGGCAGGTTTTCTCGGGGAACTCCTGTTTCCCCCACCTCTCTCATTCCGTTGCTGCTCCACTCTCATCTCACACTCATCTCATCTTTCTTCGGGCCGGACGGGTGACAGGCATACCACGCTAGTCAACCTACACCCCAGCCTTCTCTCATACATACTGTGATCCTGCCATAGGGCAGAAACTGTAACTGCAACATATATAACACATGGATTAGAGTACTCTTACTTCCTACTTCCCCCACCCCTGCATTACCTTAATGAACTGACAGAACCATGTATCCTCTTCGAATAGCTAATACAAGCTTTGAAATGTCTGCCTGGCTGAAAATATAGTGTATGTTGCAAACATTTAGAATAAATAATAATGTTGGTATACAGTTACCTAACACAGAATACAGCACATGCACAAATAGTAAAATGCACAGGATAGCATGATGCAGGCTGCATTTAAAATGAAAACAGCCAAGTTTCACAGGCAAGGTGCACAGAAGTTCAACTATATCCTACAATATTCTGCTATGTTCCAAGTGTTTTGTGAAGGCCTGTTATGCCAGAATGCACAGGGTTCATCTGAAAGTAAAATACTCCAAAAATACTAAAATATTACAGCCCAAAAATAAGTTATTTACTATAAATGTAAAAGTACTGAGTGAGATACAATTTATTTGGCCATTAAAATGTTTAGCGGTCTTTAATTTCAAAACAATTTTCTGTATGTCATCATGTTCATATAATTTTCACTGATTGCTTTAAATCAGTTTTAACACTGAGCATAATTCAAGTTATTTAATAATTAATTTGTAAACAAATCGCAAGAACAAAAATATAACAGCAGGTTGCATTCAACAACATTGGCTTCATGTATTCCCCTTTAATAACCCCAAATTCACAAAAAAAATAATAAGTTTTAAAATATGAATATTTTAATTTGACAATTTATATTTATTTCAATGTAGCAATACTTCTGCAATATTAAAAAGGTTAATTTTACAATGTTTTATCATCTTCTTGTTACAATTTCAGTAATAAGTACTTTTTTTTTAAAGATAGATTTTAATTTGCCAACTTATTTTTTTTTCAATGCTGCAATACTTTCATAATATTGATTTTTTCTTTTTAATAATTAGTGTTTCTCTCTGAAAAAAACACTAACTTTGGATAACTGATGGAAATAAAATCTTACAGCCATTGTAAATAATTTTTGGAAAACTGGTGAAAATAAAATCTAACAGCCATTGTAAATAACTGTTCATCGCTGACCCATCAAACATTTAACGACAAACAATTTACTTCCCGTTTCAAATATCTTTATATTGTAATGAAAGTGAGAATAGTTCAAGATTCTTCCATAATGAAAGGCAATTTGGTAACCACAAACTTGTAGGCCCGTTGTAACTGGTAGGCTCCAGTCAGTTTCTGTGCATAAAAATAACTTGTAGACTACATACAGTCAACAGTTAGCAAGCAGTAGGCCTTATGTACAAAATATTTAACGTAACACCTTGCAAATTTTGTTTGAAATGTTGCAGAAGCAAGTAAATCCTACTCAGTTTTGTGAAAAATATAAATTTTGCTGTAATAAGTTATCATCATGAGCTCTATGCATGGCTGTAAACAACCGTGTAAGTCGACAATTTATAAAATAATCTCATGGATTAAACCAAGATGTGTGTCCAATATGTGGATTCATAAATAAGAAATAAAAAACTTCAGACATTATCTCAGTGTTATAACTAGGGCTGAGTGTTTGCAGAGTGCTGCGAGCAGTTGAAGGCCAAGGCCAATGACTTGTTGCAGTGGTGTACAACTCGCTGATGTTGTCCGAGATGGTGATACTGAGCATCATCGC
>PNEQ01016763.1:53510-98782 GCA_003012365.1 Medauroidea extradentata
CCCCCCCCCCCCTCTGTGTAACGTACTTACTGCACTGTATCAGTGGAAACTACTATTCACTATTTTGGAAATTTATAATTTAAAAAACACTGCTGTTTTTATAAGACTTTAAATGTTGTCTCGTCAGGAGATGTTTATACCAAATAAGATTGTTTACATGAAACGCATAATGTATTAATTCCATTAACTTTTGTTTTCAGAACAGAGGTAAATTAAGATATTTTTCATATAAATTACTTATCTACGTTCGGTATACTGTACAGTAATAGGCAAACTACAGTACATAAATAGGAATATTCAATGTTCGATAAATTCACACTTTTTAACTTCCAGTAACCTCCAGATGCAAAATTATTTAACAGTCATGATTTTCTTCCCATTTCATTATTTTTTACAGATGAAATAGGTATCCAAATTTATTAAGTATAGTATCATCCTCTAATTAAATATTATTTAAGACAGAACCACAAACTCAACAACTTCTTAAAAGCCCTATACAGCTGTATGAACATTGTTGCAGCATGTCAGGGAAAAGTTTTTATAATGATATACTACTAAACATATGTTTCATATCTTTATCTAAAAATCCACATTTAAAACTACGCTTATATGTTTTGGTTTTCTATATCATGTTTAGAAACATAGTTATGGGGCACCTCGAAATGGCTAAAAGCTGCTTTTTCAGAATGCTGTCACATAACAAATACCAACCAGTATCGCAAAACAAAAATACATGAGCATGCGCTGGACTGTGCTGTGCACTTTCCGTACATAAAAAGGAGGGTCACAGCTTTGTAAGTCCCATAGGAAGAAGCCAATGGCCCAAACACTGCACGCCATGTTGGCGCACCGCACATAAAGGCGACACGGCTGTTAACACACAAGTCAGTCTAGCTCTTATTGACTGCCTGGTTCCGTACCTCAAACCCTGCTGTATTGGACTTAAGTCCGCGAGTAATAATTTCAGACCTCTGTTACACACTGCCTACTTAAGGGCGTGGTTCACCTCAGTTTTCAACGTCTTTATTTATTTTTATATTTGTACCAGATATTTTTTTCTTATTTTATACATAAATTGTGATTAAATCTTCCGCTTAGGAAATTTGTGTATTTCTAATAGTTTTTGCGTTGTAAGTCGTAAACGTAAAAATTTGCACTTTACGGTTTTACGTACGCCACTAAAACTAACTGTCATACCAAACCGAAAAAATTCAGTGTATAACAATGTTGTAGGCTATGATTTGACATATATAAAAACAAAAAATTAAATTATTGTATTTAATAAAAAACTGCTGAATTTTGAAACGAAAATTTAAACATTTTCACAAATTTTTTAAAAATAGACAAATAAGTTAGGTAAGTCAATAATCACAATTTTGAAAGTCAACGCATGGAAACAGATAAGGCAAAGCTCAATAAAAGTTTCCTACGACTACGTTTTCAAATATTTAGCCAAAGTGTTGGTATCCTTTTGAGGTGGTTTGATGGCGTAGATCTGTATGCTACACTGTGGAAGTTACATGGTCTCTCATTTCATGAGATTTCATCTGGAATAATAAATTAGGGTTTCATTCATACGCACTATGTGTAATGTTTGAAACAATGTCCTTTCCAAAGTTAGTTAAACTCGCTACTACGTGACCAGACACTATTGGCATCCTGTTTATATACACAGCTCAGCAGCTTTACAACACACGACTTAAAAATGAGTAACTCTGGCAGCTGTAAAGTAACTGAGCATCTTGTGTTTGTAACACTTCAAATATACTGTTCCTTTGGCATTAATCTCCTGACAAAATGTAAAGAACTGAACAATCTCATTGACAGAACTGAAATACTTTGTACGAAACACATAAACTGTAACACAATTTGGTTATAAGCAATAAACCTCTACTTTTAATGTAAAATGATGCGACCGATAAAAGAATTAAATGTTTCAAAATTTTTACAAGTGTCTATTAAATTATGAAATTCCAAAAGGGTTTAAATTATTAATTTCTGTAGTAATATGAAAAACATTTTTAGATTTACTATCACGGTGTACTTTGTGGTAAATATCCTACTTTAGACAGTGCTGTGAACAGTTTGAAACAGTCTCTCTTGTTGTAGCATGTGGCAAAAATGTAATGGACGCACAGTAGTTTCTAAACAACATGCTATAGAAACTCGAAGTGCTGTACTTGAAGATCAGTATTTTATACATTTATGATATAATTATTTTATAAGATATTGTAATTTTTTTTTATTTCAGAGTACTTATAATTTTTCTGTACGAACCAATATTATCTACATCACGAAGTTTCCAACAATACTGTTTTGTAGAAATGTTGATGCCTGTAGCCATGAAATTATGAATTGTGCATAGTGTATACCACAGAGATTAATTTTCCATTAATACCTTTGAATAATATACGGAAAAGTGGAAATAAACTACTTGAAATTGCACATAAATATTCTTAATAAATTAATTACTATAAGTGTTTTTAAATATGTTATCTGTGATATATGCTGTTAGGACAGCCAACTGTAGATTAACTATTAACTGTATTGGAGAATAATTGTGAATTTAATACTGTACATAGATTTTTATTAAATGCTGCAATTAAATCATATTTGTACATTTTACTTTAACATATGTTGTATCTTAGTATTTTATCATGTAAACTCTGCATTACTTTAGAAACAATACAGCAAAAGTTGTCATGCTAACCAGTTCTATTTTACTGTAATGTTTAAGATATTTCCAACAAAATTTATCAGAAACAAATTGCTTATCATAAAATGCTCTTGTAAACTAAATGACAATTCAGAAATGTTGTTTTCATATTTTGTTCAAGGATGAATGTAGCATATTGAGATTAAGATCCTGCAGCTAGGGAAGACAATGTTACAGACGGTGACAAGCACAGAAATATGTTCTCAGCTCTCTATTGGTTTCAACTGCGAGTTATCACTGTGTGTGTGTGTGTGTGTGTACACAGAAAAGTACTGACTAAAGAAATATTAAATGTACATTGTTTTCATCACACCCTTAGTTATTTGTTACAGTTAAGTGTAATGCATTTTCCATTTATCATGACTAATCATTTATGGTTCTTAGATAAAATGCATTCGCACAGCAGATAAAACAATATATTTTAATTTATCTTCATATAAATTTTTTTCTTTAGTATTTTTTTGTGAAAAAATAGTGTGTTCGAGAATATTCGTATTTACTGCATTTAGTTTTTGTTAACCACATGTGTAAAATCATTACAACTAATTATTTTTACAATTATAATACATACTAATCAAACAGTAAAAAATTATTTGTTCAATTTATGGTTCCTTCTAGTTAATAACGGAAGTTTAAAAAAATAATACATATTCCTAAGCATATGTCTGTTCTTTACCCTGAATGTCAGTAAACCATCCGGATATGTGGTGCAGTACACAATGTTATAGATGTTTTTGAAACTTAAACAGCTATGGAGTCTTGACATTTAGAGGACATTAGTTAATTAAATTCCAACAGAGTGTAGATAAAATGTGTAGGTAAAATTGATAACTGCCCCTTACTTTTAAACAGCTTGTATTAGAGGTTAAACTTAGTGGCCAGATACACGGAAATAAAATTGCACTAGTAAATTTTAATCATTACAGAGTTTCTACCGTGCACACACTCAACTGAGTGTCAAACTTCCTGGCAGCATTCCGAACTGTCAAAACTAGAATTCTTTGATTCAATGCACTGTAAGAGGCTTTCTAATGAGCTTTGTCAAGGATAGTAAAGGAAATTTGCGGTTTGTATAGACAATGGCTAAAAATTACTTTTTTACTTGGGCCCAGTTCTGTTGTTATTGTCAGGCTGTGAAATGTTTACAATGTTGTCATTTTGCAGTAGACAACATGCAAGACCCACCAGTGATGCATCACATTGAATTTTAATTGGTTTTCTAGCATTGAAGGTATCTCTAAGGCTTAAAGCCACTTCAATGGCCTCAACAGTCAGAGTGACACTTAAACGTCTGCCATATGATATTACATTGCAAGCATTCTCTGAGCAGTGATGCTGCCATGTGTCCTATAAATATCTTAGGTAATTGAGCATTTCCAGCCATCTCTGTATGTCTTTCTTGTTCTGATTCTCAAGTAATTGCTGGATTGGTGTCGTTCTTTCTAGGTCAGGACCAATGTCAGTGCTCAAAACCGTATGTCCTATAAAACTGGCCTTTGACGTTTTGTATTGCTGTTTTGTCGAGTTGAATTTTATGTTCTGCTCTCTCGTCCATTTCAAAACTAGTTTGACAATTTTATGTTCTGCTCTCTAGTCCCTTTCAATACTTGTTTGGCAATTTTATTGTCTTCCTTCTCTGTCTCTGCTGACATAAGGACATTATCGAAATATACACCACCTCCATCAATGGCTTCAAATTCATGTTAATTTACATACTGAAATTTTTCTGGAGCATAAGACATGCCAAAGAGTAAATGCAGCAGAAAAAGTGCATACAGTAAGTCACTGGATTCTGTGTTCATTAGACTGTCCAAAAACTATCTTTACAATAAAAAATGAGAAGTAAAGTTCTCCTGATAACTTAGCTGCAAGTTTTTCAATGGTCTCTTTATTACAGGGTTCAAACACTGAGAATCAAGGTGGATTCATAGAGTGCCATTTGGTTTCTCCATGATGACAAGGTTGTGCACCCATGAGTTTGTTCAACTTTATGTACTATTTGTCTAATTACCAGGTATCATATCCCTTCAAGTTTGATGACATTTGTTCATGGTTGTATCCTGGGTGGTTTATCATGCGGCTGAACATCCTCCTTCACACTTGCAGAACACTTTCCTGCAAATTTGCCTACGCCAGAGGACATATTGACACTGTCCTGAATGAAGTTTCTCTTCTTTGTATCCTCTTGAGAAGTTTCGTAATTTGTCACCGTAACTTTGGTGTCCTCATTTCCATTTAGGTGCACTCATTTAATCAGGTTCAATCAATGCAAGATTGCAATCCCAGTATTTGCGGATTTACGAAAAGAGGCCGACATCTGGTGGTGGGATATTGTATTAGTTAACAGGTATAAACAATGTTACGGCTGTAAGGGTACACAGTGTTTAGAAGGTTTTTATTTGATGAATTTTCGAATTTTACACATGTATTTTGGCACTTGGCGATATTATAACCAATAATAATATCGTTGTTCCATACCTGAGTGTCGAAACCATTCTGGTAGTGGTATTTCTATGCACAATTTCCCAAAGAACAAAACGTTGCTTAAAATTTCTTACCGGCACATAATACATAATTTCATACAATTCCACAAGAGGCTCAAAAATCTTCAATTTTCAAAATTACGCCATATTTATTGCAACATTTCATCAAAAGTACCATTGCAACACAGCATAACGTCTTGTTTATACTAGTTCATACCACCATTTCGTGTTATGCAGTGCTGCACTCTGGAGACAAAAAATATATGAATTAGAATGCTGTCTCCATCAGTAATTCTATTTAACTACATTTTTGTTTGAGATCACACATTAACCATAACATTCCAGAAATTCCCTAGAGTATCTTACTTTTAGTTGATTTTCAGTTTTCTTAACTAGTTTGCCTGGTAATATGTTGACTTCTGATCCTGTGTCCAGTTTGAAAATTATCTTCCTATTCTCAACTGATGTGGTTTCATGCTATTTTGTAGAGTTCTCTTGTGTTCTTACATAAGCAACCTGCTTCATACTCCTTGTGTGTACAGTAATGCCGTCAGAACTATCTGGTTCCTGTTTCTTCAACATTCATACTTTTTTTTCACTTGCAGAGTTCCTGCACACTATAGTAAAGTGGTTCATCTTACCACAAGACAACATTTACACAACGCAAATGCCCGTAATAAGAAATCAATTTCAGAGTTTGCAATAACATAATTTTTATTTTACACTCTATGACTGTATTGAGCCACATCACTATTCTTTGCCAAGCCCATAATGTGCAGTCCACGACTATTGTGTTCATATGTTCTACGAATTCCCAACTATTCTTAAGTTATTTACAAACTGCTGGAACAACTCAGTCTCTTTCTTATTTCTTGAATCCAGCACAAATGATACATATAACATGTTTTTACTTGCATGCAATATGCTTCTAAGCTCAAGCACACTATCATATTTTTTTTTCTATCTGCATTTGCTGTTTTTACATGTCGAATACTGCAACAGTTGTTTTTCCTACAAGATTTAGTAGCGATGCCGCTTTTACTTCTGTCAGAGTTTCTAACCTACCTGACACCACAATGTAAATTTCAAAGTTTTGTTTAAACTTTCTCTCACGTTTCACTCACTTTTCCATAACATCTTAACTGCTCGGTCTGATTGCCTCCAGTGTTTTCTAGCTGTACATGCTTACACACCTCACACTGCAAACCACACCTACTTCAATCAATGTCTATTGTCTCACTGACAAAATCTGAATTATTGCTATTATTATTAATTGGAAAATTGATACCATAACCTTGCTGACTGAGCAATGTCTTGTTTGCTATCCGTTACAGACATCAACTTGCCACAACACATACAAGGGGCTGGTCATCTCCATCTCTGCACTGCCGCCAACACCACCCTAATACACTTACTTCATGTCCATTTACCTTTACATAATTATTAACATTAGTCACAATAGTTAGTAAGACTTCCATCCAGAGCTGCTTCGGAGCATTAAATCACTAAATCACATGTTTCTGCACAACACGTCAGCCATAATTACAGTGAGCATCATGCATGAGCGTCAGCAAGCTATGCTATTCATCCTTAGGTCTCTGCATTGTAGAAGTATCACATGTTTGTTTTTGTAAGTTGTACAAATTACTCCCCCCCTACCCCCAGATATTGTTTCCTACTGCCTTTAGAACTGCCTAATTTGCAAGCTCTGCAAGAAAAGACAGGGACGTGACTTATTTATCTCATGCATTATTTAGAAGTAATTAAAGTCGAAACGTAAATAATAATATTTAAAACACAGCACAATTCAACTGTAAGCTTAGTGAAGCTACATAATTATTACAAACAGAAGAAGATATGCTAATGTAGTGTATGTAATACTATTTTAGGAAAAACTCTTACGGAATGGTTTTGGTAGACTGTATTTAAGATTAAAATACTTGAACGTAAGCGGTATGCCAGGAATGGCTATGTATGTAGGCTACATATATTTATTTTTCTCAGTTTATGGTTAGAAAATTTAACTGCAACTTTAATCAATATGAAATGCATTTTTGACAGACAGTGTATTTTTGTTTTTTGTAACACTTTGGAGAGAAATTCTTTCTATCGCAATATCTTTAAACCAGTAGAGATGAGTAATGTTGGAATAGATTTTATAATGCTGTGACATAAAAACCTTCTACATTAAATAATTCCTTATTCAATGTATTATTACTTATTATATTGAACTTTCAAACATAGGTATGTAAGCCAATTTATTAAGTAAAAGACGAAATACAAAACAAAAATATACGTTTCTTTGTATATATATATATATATTACATTTAAGTAAAATGTGGTGAAATTTTTGCCACATAATCGAAACTTATGTGGTATTCTTATTAGAATAGTTTAACTTAATTATTCAGTGTGTTGTAAATGTAATGTGAATGTATATGTATACATGTGTTGCCGGGCAGTGTAATATTCCTGTAGAATTTCACAGATAGCATTTGTAGTTCTTAGGGAGCTAAACAACAGTTTTACAATTGTAATTTAAGTGTTGTACAGAGCAACGTAAGATTGGGTTCTATACTTATGTTACGTTTACTTGATGTTGAAAATTCTTGTCAATTTTAAATTACATTAATAAATAAGCAAGCTTCAAATAATAGCAGCCTTTTAATTTATCAGTCTGATAGTCAATGGCATGACCATTATTCACAAGATGTTTAACATGTCTCTTACACTCAAAATAAATATTAAACAAATTAATTTTTTAAGTAATAAATTGCTTGTTTTGTTATAACTCAGCGCACGTTAAGATAATGTGTATACACGCCTTTCAACAAAATCTGCATTCATGCATTTCAATGACAAATATTATATTTTGTAAAAGTTGAGTAAAAATCTATAAAACGCGTATTCTTCACATCAGAAAAGATGATCCAACCAATCAAATATTTGTTTTTATGGTGTTTGGAGTATAAAAATTAAAACTGCCAATGAATATTTAAATTTTCAGATTTAATCTTCCCGTTCGGGTTCTGCCCATTATTTTTGTTACTTTAAAGGGCACACAGTTATTATTTCTAGCGTAAAGTTTGCGAGTTTCATGTCAGTGTAATGTTAAGTATACAGTAAACATAGTAGACTAACATGATTCTGTGGTTAGCTCATAACGACTTTCATCACTCTCACAGCTGGTTGTAAGGTACTCAGTAGGATTCTATACAAAATAATTACTTAATTTTTAATAGTCTTTATTTCACACAGTACTATAGAAGATTTACTTGATACACTGACTTGAAATTCTCAGTCTCATTTTCGCGTTATCGAGCGGGCAACAAAATCTTTTCAGAACACTTGTATAATATAACTAAGAAATTTAAATGTGCGTATTATACAAGCAATAAATTCAATACGATATACTAACAAACCTCAATACACATACACACACAAACACACACAGTAAAATCAATAGAATCCTGAAAGTCATTAATGAAGGGACTGAAATAAATTATGCATACACATATACATTAAAGTAGTACTGTAGTCTGAAAAACAGTGGAAAATTCAAAGACAATGATTATTACATTAGATAAAACAGTTCTTTTTCACTCGTAACTGCTTAAAATTTATCTGAGCACATTCTGGACTGAATACTACCTGTGTTCTAAATCTGAATCTGTCAATCCAACATCAGAGCGTAACCCAACATTCTACTTAATGTTTCTGATACTGAGATTCTGAAATACTTAGATGATCACAATTAATGACAAACGTTTCTAAAGATTCATTGTTCAGTAATGAGATATTAATTCTGAGAACTAATTGGTTTGCTTCACCTACTGTGAGTTAATAGTCTCCAATGCATTTTAGTTTAAAAAAAGTAGGCTACTGTACAGAAAAATTGTCTAATTCTGTACAGATGTAGAAATATAACCGATGTAATTTATTTACAATTTCAAATACAAGTTTTTTTTGTACACTGTCATAACATGATGTAATATCTAATTTAAAAAATAAATCTGCAAGGTACAACATTCAATTTTATGTATTTTAATTGAGTGCCCGTGTGTCCTGCCTATGTTATAGCATGGTGTTGACTTTGTGGTTGAACATAGTATGATAGCTTATAATGAGTGTTGTGTGTGATAGAGAGGGATTGATATCAAGATGATACTGACAGCTATGATAGTGTTAGAAAGATTAAGAAGGAGCTGTGATGGACTCAACTGTTATTAAGATAGTGCAGAAGGGCAGTACCATGAAACATGTAATGATTCAACAAGTGTAGGCACATATAAACACACAACTGCCAACTAGCAATGTGGAAATGTTTAAATGGTAAATTACTAAGGCGGGAAGGTATTGTGGCTTTATGCCTCATTGTCAGTAGTATTTTCCTACGAAGGTCACGATTTGCTTATAACAAACAAAAATCTCTCGTAAATCAAATATAGACAATTTATTACCAAGTCACAGTTTCACCAATATTTGGGTAATAATTAAAATCAGTTCTTCAGCTTTCCGCAACACTAATCAAGTAGGAATCTGTACTTTCTAATCGGGAATCATGTCACGTCTGCGATTTTTACACTATCATAGAAGCCTGAATGCTGAATGCCTGGCTAATTATTTTATTCACATTGTACCCAATGCATTGTATCCGTCGTGCTATTATGATTCCAGCATGACTTAATGTCATTATTTCCACAAATCGTATTACAAGATCATAGCTCAAAGTCCCATTGAATAAAAGGTTACAACACAAATTTACTGCACTCCAATTAAGTGCTGTTTGCATAAAGGCAGTATTTTTCTTAATGAATCGCCCATACGGCCTACTTTTATTGTCTACAGCAGGTAGAAAACATCACAAGGACTTCTCTCAAATGAACACAAAAAATCTTGGCCGTGTTCGATTTCAGTGCAACGTACCCTTGATCACTTCCCCTTGAGCCCTAAGCCCTTGTTCCCTCCATGAAGTAGGCTGCATTTTGTGAATTCGCACGTAGGGCTCGAGAAGGATAAGTGGCTCGACCCCTTAGCTGAAGGAGACATTCTAGGGTGCATGTGAGCCCTTGCTGTGAATTCGAACAGCGACGTGTGATGTCACTTCCGCGATGCACTTTTCAAGGGCTTTAAGCGTGGTAAGGGCCCTTAGACGGCCGATTCGAACACGGCCCTTGATTAGCAACATAATCCATATTTTGCTGTAAAATTTTAGCTTCCCGCAAAGACATGCATGTACATAAATCATGAACCAAACCACTATGACTGTTTGAATTGAATTTTTTTTTTCTTTAAATTACATGAGCTAGATCATATACTTGTATTTATTACATTTTACAAGCCTCAAATAGTTTCTTTGGGTGTCGTAATGTTATATCGCCTGTATGTAAGTTCTGGCTGTAATCATGATCTGTTGTCAGCCTAACTTCCTGCTTTCTACGACGACAGCCTTATGTTGTCAGTTATGAACTATGAAGTTGGCAGCATGTGTCAACAAGACATAGAGACAATATGGATGACTGAATTTGTAAATCAATAATGTATATTAATATAGAACATTTAAACTCATATTTGTATAGTCATTACTATTATCATTATCACCTATTAGTATATGGTGGTAAACATTACATGGTGCCGATACCCGGGAACAAAAGTAAGTAACATCCATATTAGAATAAACAGTATTAAAATTTATTGCACGAATCATGGGCGATGAGCCTGTAGTCAACTTAAAGCCTCCTAAGCACTTAGTAATAACTGAGAATGACATGGCTAATGTTTGGAAGTCGTGGATTCAGCCATTTGAATGGTATTCTATAGATACTAATGTTTCAAAGAAAAATTTGAAAGCACAAGTTGCCACATTTATGACTTATTGGACAAGAGGCTGCTAGGATTTACAACACATTTTCACGAACAGAAAAAGAAGAAAGTGACATAGAAATCACAAAACAGAAATTTGATGCTTTCTTTGCTCCTAAGTCTAACCTAACATACAAAAGATACTTATTTAACAAAATCTCTCGAAGAGTTGATCAACCTTTTGATGAATTTCTTACAAATGTAGTCTATCAAGGGAAAAAAATTGAATTTCAAACACTATCAAACAGTTTGCTCGGAGATAAAATTGTTGTGCGTATAGCCAGTGATCTAGTTCGGGAAAAACTACTTCTACAAAAGGAATTGTCATTTGACCAATCAGTAAAGATCTGTAGAGCTTCGGAAATAACAAAACAGCAGTTGAGTACTATAAATTGGATAGTTCAATAAATGTGGACACGATTCACAAAGAAACAGAGACAAATGGACGGTTATCCACTCCTTCCCAATGCTCTAGGTGTGGTACTACTCATCAACGAAGGTCTTGTCCTGCATTTGGTAAACCAAGTAAGAAGTGTGGTAAACCTGGTCATTTTTCTCTTGTTTGTAAGTCCCAACCGCGGTCGTAGAAGAACAGGTCTGGACACTCGCCTATCTAACAATGTATTTTGCTTGACCCCCTTGTTGTTTGGCTGTAGTTCGTCAAGTTACCAAGAATGTCGTACTTTTTGGCGCTGTTTTCCGGGCGGTCGGACGCAAACGTCTTCCACTTTTTTCCATTGTTAAATTTATAAAGTAAATAAAGATTACTGGAGCCTTTTCTTAAAATTGTGAGCGAAGAAAGTATTTCATAAATTGATAAGAAATACGTTTTGAAAAATTGTTTATCTTAGCGGAAAGGAAGTGGGCGGAGTTTAGTCCGACCGCCGTAACATCAGCGCCAATAAAACACAATATTCTCGGTAACTTGGTGAACTACAGCCAAACAACAAGGGGGTCAAATATCCAGCGAGTGTCCAGACCTGTTCTTCTACGACCGTGGTCCCAACAAATAACAGTTTCACATAATATCCAAAGAGATTCACAGACAGGGGAAGTAGATGTAGAGTCCAAAGAAGCATGGTTTGTTTCCTCTTTGTCCAAATATGCACAGGAACTAAACTGGATTGCTTAGCACTACCGAGAAATTACCGAGTCAAATTAAAACTTGACACAGGAGCTCAGTGCAATGTGCTAACCAAGTCTGTTACAAACAAACGTGAGAGTACAATTTTGCCATCAAAAACCAAATTCTTTGTGTCATTTAGTAAAGAATCTATTCCAGTACTAGGGGAAACGAGAGTTCAGGTAGTAACATGCAACAAAAAGGTCGCCGACATAAAATTTGTGATTGTAGAAAATGGGCTACAGTGCATACTGGGGAGGCAGACATGTGAAGGCCTTGACTTTGTTAGAAGACTAGAAACTATAGATACCAGTGATGCATTATACGATGGTATCGGGTGTCTAAGGGTTTCGTATATGATATAGATTCAGTTGATCAACCAAACTTAAAAATTTACCCCCCAAGAAAAATACTACATGCAATTAGAAATAAAGTGAGGGAAGAATTGGATACAATAGTAGAAAACAAAATTATCGAGCCTATTACTGAACCCACTCCAGCAGTTTCACCAATGGTTGTACTACGCAAAGATGGGAAAGTTCGGATATGTGTAGATCCATTAGATATAAACAAGAATTTGAACAGACATTATTTTCCTCTCCAAACCATTGAAGAGATAGCAACACATCTCAAAGGCTCAGTACTTCACTTTGCTGGACTGTACAAAAGGATTCTGGCAACTAAGAGTATCAGATAGAACTTCAAAATATCTCACATTTGCTACTCCTTGGGGAAGATATGCTTGTAAGCGGATGCCATTTGGGCTGTCCTCAGCTCCAGAGGTATTTCAGCAAATCATGAGCAAAATATTAAAGGATGTCAAGGGCACAGAATGTTCCACGGACGATGTTTTTATTAATGCCGCTACTTAAGAGGAGTTGAATTCAATCACTAATGAAGTAATAAAAAAATTGAAGATTGCAGGACTAAAGCTTAACCCAAGTAAATGTAAGTAAATTTATGTATCAAATTTCTTGGACACATAATATCTGGCGAAAGAATGTTACCTGATCCAGCAAAGACAGATTGAAAGAATAAAGAAACCTGTATCAGTGCAAGAACTGCAAAGATTTCTAGGTATGATAACATATCTGGCCAATTATACACCTAATGTGTCAGAAGTGTCAGTGCCACTCAGGTTATTATTACACAAGGAAGTAGCTTGGTTTTGGAGTGATGAACAGAGTGCATTCAACAATATAAAAAAATGCCTGAAGGCACCGCCATTGTTACGGTACTACGACCATACAAAACCGGTAACACTGTCAGTAGATGCAAGTAGCCATTCGGTAGGATTTGTGCTATTACAAGATAACCAACCAGGTTCCTATGCCTCCAAATCACTAACCAAAGCACAGCTTAACTAGTCAAATATAAAAAGAAGCTTTTGCGATTTTAGCAGCATGTAATAAATTTCACGAATATACTTGGGGAAATCAACATCTGTATGTCGAATCTGACCATAAGCTGTTAGAAGTAATTTTCAAGAAACCACTTCTTGATGCAACTGCCAGACTACAGAGGATTTTATTTGAAATTCTTCCATATAACCCTACTGTAACTTACAAGAAAGGTTCAGAATTATTTATTGCAGGTGCTTTGAGCCGAGACTGCAACAATGCTCCTGAACCCGAAGAAACATCTACATACGAAGTACATGTCGCTATTCAAATGTCTAAAGAAAGAATAGATGAATTGAAAAGAGAAATCAGTGACAGTGAGGAATTGTCGAACTTACAGTTTACCATCATCCATGGATGGCCTGACAAATATGCAGACCTACCCGAAAATCTAAACAAATATTGGACTTACAGGGACGAGCTAGCTGTGTATAATGATGTAATTTTCAAGGGAACACAAACACGTATTCCAAAGGCCATGAAGGCGTTAGTACTTTCGCATCTGCATTGCGCTCACAGAGGAATACTTGGCTCACTAAAGTTGGCAAGAGAGCATGTTTTCTGGCCAGGAATGACAAACGATATTATAGATTATGTAGGAAAATGTGTGACTTGCAATAAACTTCAAAGGGATCCTCCTCAATAATGCATTGGTGAAGAAGAAATCCCCTCAAGGCCATGGAAGTATGTTTCGTCTGATTTGTTCCATTTCAAAGGAAAATATTATATCATCATTGCTGATAGCTATTCAGGTTATTTTGATTTTATGCAACTCAACTCGACCACCAGTGAAGCAATAATAAAAGTATTCAAAAGATGGTTCTCGCAATACGGAATACCTAATGAACTTAGAACTAATGGAGGTCCTCAGTATACATCTCGAGAATTTACAACTTCCTAAGAAAAGATGGAGTTTTTGTCTTCGCATATCCAGTGCCCATTTTCATCGTTCGAATGGGTTAGCAGAACATTACGTACAAGAAGCTAAAAACTTACTAAATAAGTGCTACGAGGAAGGTACTGACATTATGCTGGCACTTCTACATCATAGATACACGCCTAGAGGGAACCTTGGCTCTCTTGCACAGAGACTAACGAGAAGAAGAACCAAAACACTGCTTCCAACCAGTGAAAAGCTTTTGATGCCTGCGTTAGTTAAATGAGTGGCACATAATCTGAAAATTATAAGACAATCAGATAGGGATTTTTGAACAAAAACAAAACTATGCCATCTAAGTTGGAATCCGGTGCTAATATATGATATCGAGAAGCACATAAAAATGGATACTGGAGAAAGTAGTTGAACCAGTGGCTAATTCACGTTCTTATATCGTAGATACTCCACATGGAAGATACAGAAGAAACTCGTGGTTTCTCAAACCAATACTCAGACCCATAGATTCCAGCTTACCCACAAATAACAACTAATTGTAAGAGCGGGAGAAAAGTGAAGATACTTGTGAGATACCAAACCAACAGTCCCAAACAACAAGTAATCAAGATTCGGGAAGTTACCCTCCTGACACTAATGAATCCAGTAATGAGCATAAAGAAGCTTATCCACACATGAGAACAAGATCGGGAAGAAAAGTGATTCTTCCTCTACGACTAGACTTGTAAATCTTCGATCGATCACAAAAAGGAGGATGTCAGTGATGAACTATGAAGTTGGCAACATGTGTCAGCAAGACATAGAGACAATATGGATGACTGAATTTGTATATCATTAATGTATATTAATATAGAACATTTAAACTCATATTTGTATATTCATTACTATTATTATTATCAACTTAGAGTATCTGGTGGTAAACATTACATATATTACATATACTTGTATTTTTTACATTTTACAAGCCACAAATAGTTTCTTTGGGTGTCGTAATGTTATATTGCCTGTGTGTAAGTTCTGGCTGTAATCATGATCTGTTGTCAGCCTAACTTCCTGCTTTCTACGACGAAAGCCTTATGTGGCCATGATCCCCCATTTATACCATGTTTGCGACAATGATGTTTTAAGCCTAAAATAGAAAACACTGTACGACAGTCTTGCAGTGTTGTTGAAAATAGATTTTACTTGGTAGCTTAATATATTTATTAATAAATAATTAGATGATTTTGGAAGATTAATTACAGTAACTAAATAAAATTTATTTCACTCATTCGCAAAACCACGGTCCTGTTTGTCTTGTAAATATTAGGACAAGCAGTAAAAATTACTTTCAACAGAAATGGGCAATAGTTTTACAATATCTGCTTAATATTTTAGGTTTAAAAGAATTTACACAAAATCCATACAAATAGAGGGTCATGGACTTTACTGGACTGAAGTTAGCTATATCCGCTCCGGGGACAGCGCGTAGCTTGGAGCATATTAATGATAGTACATAGCCGCTACAGTGGTAGGAAGGCGAGTTTTGTATTGGTAACGTTTTTGTCGTAAGAAATTTGGTACAACTACATATGCCCTTTTTGCTCTGAGCAACAAGCCGGCCCCGGAGCGGATAGAGCTGACTTCAATCCAGTAAATCGTCCAGCTTAGCTCCATGTATAACTGTACAATGCATTTAGTTTATCATAAAAACACAGGTCACTTGTTGGTGATCTATAAACATTAACAATAATTAAGTTATAGCTTGTCAGTATAATAGACTATTTTTAATAGTTGAAATTTCACAAACTTTTTCTACAGCAAGAACTGTTATCTTGTCATATACAATAAAATTAATACCTTCTTTAACCATAATTATAGAACCACCATGCATTTTAGAAGTTCTCGTGTGCTGCGGTGCAATTACTAAACCTGATACATAAAAATAATCCAGCTCAGCCTTTGTTAGCCAGTGCTCTGTAATACATAGAACATCACATTTATATTCCCAAGCCATAACATTTAAATTACGAACTTTATTAAGAATATATTGAAAATTCCAGTATAACATACTAAAATAGCCTACCTCACAACCGTCATTTAAATTGTCATTTATGTTTGCTTTAGGGTAATATCTTGTTTCTCTAAAATAAAAAAATAAAAATGCTTGTCAGAAGTTTTACTCTCCTTATTCCTAGGGAATCTAAAATGACTTAGAAAAATTCCAGTTGGCCAAAAGTCTGAATGATGTACTTGGACCCCTATCTTGAACGAGCTGTATCCAGGGTATTTATTTTTAAGTTTAACGACTTCATAAATACCTTGCTTTTCCACATTCAAGTAATTTTTCAGCTGATTACAGTCCACTTCTTCATCAAGTCTTGAAACGAATAAATATATTCTATTTTCTACTATTTTCAACATACGTACACCAGTTTCAGATCCAGTAATATACCTCTGTGACTGGATATTTTCTACAGTCCCTTTTCCATTTGATATCACAGCATCATTTTTATCTACCTTCACGATGTTGTTTCATCAATTCCGCAAACGTCACAGGCATCTTACCATCACCATCACGGTCGTAGAAATACAGGTCTGGACACTCTCCTATCTACCAATGGTATGGAGTTGACCCCTTTATGACTGAAAGCGCCACTAGCAATGAAGTGTTGATTTAACATTGCAATATAGGGTCGTACTAGCAGTTCTCCTAGCAGCTCCGAAACGTGCTTGCTCCTTGTAGTCCCGTTTACGCCATGTTAAAACAACCCCAGAGCACCAGTGGCGCCAATCAGTCATAACGGGGTCAATTTTCAACCCCAAGTGTCCAGACCTGTTCCTCTATGGCCGTGATCACCATTTACATTCTGAGATCAATTTAAAATTAAATCATCAAGCAATTGCACTGGATTTGTCATCAACTTTGGCATGTTTTCATTTTTCTTTATCAATATCGAGACGTTTTATGTCAACACGATATTATTTTCTGATACTTCTCGAACTTATTGACTTCAATGTTAAAGAACTTACCACTGAACCTTGTTTTCTAAATACACGACTTTCTAGTATTGAATACAATTGATGTTAATACAGTTTATATGAAACCGTGACTTACAGATTTCTTCACACTGCAAACACTTTCATTAGCTTTAGTTTTTAAATACAAGTTACACAAGTCCGATTTAGTCGCCGCCGCCATCTTACCGTTGTTTCACGTGATTCGCTAGGTTTGGAAGTGGAAAAAGGAGGAGACAAGAAAAGTAGTGTATGTGAATGTTGAAGAGGGAAGTAGAAAGTTAGGTGGAAAAAGCGCTGCTTCGTGACCCATTAGTGATAGAACCAAATTACGTTGGAACTTTTTCTATTAAGAGGTGTGTAGGTCCGGATATTTTTCGGACCTGGATCCGAAACCACATCCAGCTCTTTGGAACTCGGTTTTGGGGGACCCATTGAGTCCGGTCTCTGGTTGCATGCTAGATGGTCCACAAAATTCAAATTTGTTGTGTACTGACCATAAAATGAAATAATCAGCAAACTTATTTTATCCCTCCTTCTAAATTAAAGTGTTTTACTGTTTGTCAAAGACGGGTTGAAAAATTTAAATTAGTTAAAATAGATAGGTTTGCATGCATGCAAATGTAAGGTTATACTGTTCATATCTGCACAAGTTCTGTTTCAGTTGAGAAACTTCTACAACATTAATTTGCGTATGAAAAAAATTTAAGGGTATTACACATAACATTTTAAAGATCATCACATAATGGTAAAATTGATATTAAAATTGTTAAAATTTTCATATATCTTTTTACAAACAACTATTCAGTTTCGAAGGCGGGAAGGATGTCTGTTCGGGGTGTCGGAACTGTTCGCAACCGTAAAGTTCGGGGCACGGAAACGGAGTTCGATCTGAATGCAACAGTACCAAATTCGCTGAGCAAACACAAACCTAAGAATAAATAATGACATGTGATGTGAATTTGTTCAAAGCAACTGATACGGCCATTCAGAGATGCTGAGTACTGGAGATGTGTTGTCTGAAAATGTAATATACAAACACAATATTGTCTCATATATGCAATTAATATTAATGGAGGGTTTTGGACGTGCATATGTAAATATATCATCATAAGGATAAAAAATAACTTCTTCAGTACGGGTCTACTACAAAAACTACATTTTGTATAAACAATGGGATAGCTCTGCCATATATTAATTACTCATTATCCCACTGACAACTTTGAAGAACTCTTAACTGAAGTTTAAGTTTCTCTATGAACTTAAAAGAAAAGCTAATGTAACACATTGTTTTTACAACTGGCAGTATTGTTTCTTCAATAAAATTAAAAATTATTGTTTTCTCTATTAAAATTAAAAATCAGTTTGAATGTACTAAATTGTAACACTTAATGTTTGCTAAATATTGTTCTAGGCACGATGGTCTTCAGAAGAGCCCTCTGTATCACCAACCTCTTACATTTATGTACACCTATGCAATGTGTAGAGGCTATAGCAGTTACACATTTCCAGCTACGTCACATGAAGATTACCATTTTGGGGTATGTAACTTGCAAGAGAAATTTTTGTTACATATTTTGTATTTAACACATACATGTTTAACAAAATAATTGGTTATACACCTATATCAGTAATATCACAGTTTCCAAATAAAAAGTAATAATTATTGCTTACTATCTCAACATTTTCTCTTTACAAGAACTTGAAAAACTGCATTGTATTAACAGAAGTTACATAAAAAAAGAAGTACTTAAATGGTTGAGTATGTTTTTTTTAATTGAATGTTGTATCACATGTTGCAGAAGGATTATAGCTCAGTAAGGGTTTAGTTACTCTAACTATTAGTACAAACTATTGTAAATTATTTCTACAGCATTGCCGGATTTATTAATAAAGATAACTTATTTAAAACAAGTGCATTGACAACTATGAAAGTTTACTTTATAACACAATTATAAGTCCAGAATACTTATTGAAAATCAAATTAAAATTTTTCACTTTGCGGCATCTACCAAAACAAGTTAGTTGTAATAAACATTTCAGACAACAATGCTCTTCTAACATACTGGATTATTAGGCCTACGTAAAATTTTGCTGACAATGATTTTGATAATGCTTGTGAAACTTTGAAATTGGTCAGAACTCAGCACCTATCATCACAGTGGGGCCTGGATTTGGTTTTGGAGACACACACTTTAACAAAAAATAAAACAACCCAGTATTTCCTAATATCACAAAATCAGACTGAACACATTTCCATACCGGCACATCTGCTACACTGTGTTTCAACTCCACGAAGACTGATCACACATTATCTTGAATAAGTAGTAGTTCAGTTTTTGCTGCTGTAGTATGAGTCTCTGGTCAACATACTCTCGTATCTCTGTGCTGAAAGAATACTCTCTTGTGTGTTGTAAACCAGATGGTAGGTCCCATATCTTGTGAGGGTGGTTCAAATATTCTGGAAATAATTTTGCTGAAAAAGATAGATCATTCAAATACATAATTAGTTTTTAATGCATTAAATAACAATTCAACTGATGAAATCATATGAACATATCAACCCCTTCCAACTACAAACATTGAATTTTCATATGTAATTATTGTTGAGAGGTGTAGCTCCAATTATAAAAAATTTCTTCAAGAAAAATTTTAATAAACATCTTATAAATATTCTGAATGGATAGTTTAACATATCATTTATTAGTGATGTAGAAGTGCTGGGATGTCTACATGTCATCTGCATGAAGAATACAGCTTTCTTAACGTGAGGGAAAATCCTGATGTGCACCAAAAGATCCAGATTCCAGAATATTAAAAAAAAATTAATAAATACTGTCACTAAAGATTATGTTTACAATACAGTACAAAGAGCTAACTATTGGTGGCGAAACACTCGCACAGCTGTTTTTAAGTGTGTACAAAACCAGTTAGCCCTAAGCTTGGAATATTATTTAAATAATCACATAATAATTATAATAACAATTTTTGCAATTGGTCTAACGCCCAGTGGCAAGCAAAGCCATCACCTTCACACCATCCTTTCCACAGTCTTTCTAAACTGTCTCGCTCCCCTGAACGATACCACATCCCCTTGCAACAAATTCCACTCCCTGGAGTCCGTACCAGCATCGACTGTCGCTCCCACTCCATTCTCAGCCAAACCCGCTATAATTTTCAACTGTTGTTTCCTTTATGTTTATAGATACCCTTTTCAAGGTGTTCACTTAGTGCATATCAACTCTCTCCACCAATCACTATCCTATACACGTTACCAGTCTTTCCACTATTCTCCTGTCATTCACTGTGTTCCAGCCTGTCTCTTATCATCTTTGGCAGTCTGAAATTACCTTCATAGTCTCCAAACTGTCCCAAAGTTCCCCACTCACTCTTCACCCATCTGGCTGGCTGGCGAGAACATCTAATGCTAGAGTGGAATTTATTTTTGGACGAGTTGGTGAAAGTGAAGGTGGCTGAAAAGTTCAGGAGGGGTTTGAGAAATATTTGAGGAAGTGGTTGAAACTTGCCACCAGGCGGTTGACCAATTGGAAGAAAATTATTATTATTTACAGAATTTATTGATAAATTCAGTCTTTATATCCTATCTGCTATGTGATACTGGTGACTGAGTGAATAATCTTTTGTATTATGTAATAGCTCTAAAGTTCTTGTGACATAATTATGCAATCTGCAATTGGGCGTTCTTAAAAAAACTGAGGTGTGGTAGATTGAAACCTGGAGTACGAGAATAATCCTTACACAAGTTTATGTATTCTCTTACTGTTGTTTGTATGTTTTCCTATACTTGCTTGTTTGCTGGCTACACAAGTGACCTATAACTTTACTATGCACACTACTAATTTGAATGGTTTAATTTCTTACACATAATTTATGCTAACTTAACATTTTTCTATTGTTGTTATAAACTGCTCGCACTTCATGTTTCTGTGAGAGCTAATCACAAAATCCCTACTTTGAGCTCTGCTCTAGGGGATTGGTAAGTCAAAAATGTTTTTAAAAAATAAATCTTAAAATATTTTTGTTATAGATTGTTTCACTTTTATGTCTCTGTCATATCCTTAAATTTACTAATTGAAGACCTTGGGAGTAAATAATGATAACCATCATACATGTAGTTATCAGCTTAGCTGTAATAAAGTATGTCAAAGTTGGACAAAATTGTTACATAAATTCATAATCTATTATGCAGTTTAAAGTAAAGTACATATGTATTTAGTAAATAAGTATTTCTTTTAAATTTACAGATATAATATTTTTACATTGGCTGTCTTATGGGTTATAATTATTTACTCCCGAGATCTTCAATATTTAGTAGCCTAATGTTATCTACTGGTGGGTTGTTTTAATCCACTCCTCGAATATAAGAAAATGTCTTTTTGCAATTATTATGTATTACCTATTACAGCACCTGATTGAAATATTTCTCCATAGCACATTAATTATTCTATTTACATTTTATAAATGGCTAAGCTAAACAGCTTTAGCCTAGTGTAGAATCCACAAAAATGAACACATAATAAAAATTTTACCTCTGAAAAGTTGATAAAGATCACTAAAGTAAAACAAGTACACAACTTACCTTTTAGAATACGGTTCAGCAGACAGCTCCTTGTGTATTCCAAGTCGACATGCTTTTACAGTTTATCATGACGTCTTTCTCACATATACATTCTTTTAAAACCTGAATAATACAATTTACATCCTTAACACTCTTATTTGCGGACGAGCATTTAAATACAAATTACATCCTTAATACTCATATTTGCGGACGAGCATTAAATATTGGGTAGACTGTCACTTCTAGCCTGCACTACATAAATTATTGTCGCATAATTACATTAGTATTTCCACATTGTGTAATTTCGTCATAAAACAGCTACACATATTGCTGTTGTCAAAATCAGAATGCATTTGCTGGAAGACGAAAATAATTAATACATATTCAACTTTATACACACACAACACAATTCGCCACGCCCACGAAGTTAAAAAATATTTACTTTTTAATATGTTTAACAACAAATTCTTTTCACGGCCTCCTTGTTTCATTGCACGAATTGTGAAGAAAATGGGTAGTCTAGATGGCTTTGCCGCTGTGTTGCCAAGTCATCTGACGGCTGACCTTAGCTTCGAAGTCACTAGAATCTGTTAACGACAGTGCATACTGGATACCAAATATACGACAGTGTTGATAACAGTTTAGGTCTCGGAAGGCTACTAACCTAAACTACAGAAAGTTAGTGAATAGACCCCCTGGAATATTTTTCACTTTTTCCTATTATAATTAGGCTAACCATGAATACATGCATTTCCAAACAGTCTTAAGTAGATAGGTTTTGTTTTGCGCACAAATTGTAATGACACCATCAAAAAGAAGTGAAGTGCAGAATCAATTCACAGTCCTAAAAAAAAAAATTTGAATTGCCATGTATTACTATTTACAAATCGTATAACTTTGCATTTTCATTCACGACACTAGCAGTAGAGCAGTTCAGTTCTAGTTCCTCTATGGAGCTGGACCTGTACATGGAAGTAATAGTGGATGGAGTGGCATCCACCGTACATCGCCAGGGTAGTCATGTGAAGCATGGTCATCTTCGAACTGGACATACACATAGGACAATTTTAACGTAAGTCGCCATATTGTGGATGGCGTAAGAACAGCAGAAAGCAATGTAATGTATTGCTGTACGACTGTTCACACTAAAAATGTAAACATGAAATTATTGTTTTATGTAATCGGTAATAAAGAATAGTACCGGGTGGGACAGTACAGTTTTCAAATTCCAAGGATATGACAGGTTACCTCGTACTATATGTATATATACATAATAAACTTGATGAAAGTAAATAAAAGTTTCTTACCTGTGGAAAGTAATCATTCGCAACTGCCGAATCTGTTAGTGCAACCGAAAACTGCTCAAGCTTTCGCCATAATTGTGTATTTAAAGAAAAAACTAAAACAGTTCAATTCAACAGAATGTTAAGTGTGTGCGTTTTTGCCACTACTACGTCGTCTCCTGGATGCTTCACATTTGCTGAAACACTTACACTCCATGAACCTGTAGTGCGATTTGGGTTTCATCAAAACTGTTCCATGTATTTAGTTCCCTCTTCGCCAGAACACGAAACTGCGCGCGCACACAACTTACATTTCCCCTCCCCGCTCAATCCGATTTCTACATTTCGTTTCACACCTCCATCCTCTCTCCGACTAAGCAAGCAATGATCATTTGACCATGGGTCAATATTCCACCTTCCTTTCTTCCTTCCCGCTTCTCCTCTGCCATCCCCCTTAAAATGCAAGTTCAGTTCCAGTTCCACTGTGGAGCTGGAGCTGGCGCACGAGTTGGATTTTATAGAAATAGTTCCAACATATTTGGTTCTACCACTAGTGGATCATGAAGCAGCAGAATTCTCCACCCAACTTTCCTCTCCCCTCTTCAACAATCACGCATATTACTTTTCTTGTCTCTTCTTTCCCCTCCAAACCCAGCGAATCACTTGTTATAAATATGTCCATATCTTCCGCTAGTGCACTAGGTACCTACCTGCCACTTCAGGGGCCGATTAAATATCACCACTTGCGTTTTGCACCGACGCAGCGCAGCGCAAGGAAATCTGCTCTGCACCTGCACCTCGAGTCGTAGTTGGAATTAAATATACTCGAAAACGCAAGACGCAAGGGGCGGAGCCTATTTTGGCTCGGCGCAACTGCCTCCCCTCTCCTACTTACACAAGCCAATCAGAAAATTTGTAACATCATTCTTACTGCCACATGAATGGCAAAAGCTGTCTGCACACCCGCGTGCTTACATGCAGATATAGCTTCCATGTAGCAGTGAACATTTCTCGCGCTAAAAGTAATGTTTTAGTTAAATTTTTCGTAACCTCAAATTTTGTACCCTTCTCGTGATTAAACAAGGATGTAAGAAGTATAGGTTCATATCAAATTATGAAGGAAAATTCTTACAAAGTTTTCATTACAAGTGTATATGTCGTAGTTGTGTTTTGAAGTGTGAAAGTAAATTTCCATAATGTCGTGGTTCTTTCAGTGCAGTGGATGCGTGTGTTCATTTTTGTGTTCGTGAATAATTAAGTGCTTTATTTATGGAGAGCAGAATTTTTTTAAACACAATTGGAACACGTCAGAGTGGTTTTCGTCTGTAACCAGCTTTTACATACTTGATGTTACTAACGGAAAATAAAGTGCCTAAAGTGATAGACGTGTGACGCGATTAGAGCAAAAACTGTGTATACATTTTATATTTGTACTGATATTAATTTGAGTGGCCTAGTTTTGAAATTCACGTAAGTTATTTTAACTTGTGTGGCATGGTATTTGTGAGTGTAGGCCTACTACCTAATAGGCTATTCATGTGGCATTCGTCTTTCAGTGAGTCGTAAATCGTGATACGTTGATTATTTCTAAATAATTCATTGCTAATGTGTAGTGAATACGAGTGGCGTTCGTACAACTATACTGCAATAAATTTAATTAGGTCTAGATTATTGTAAGTTCAATGTTCACCGAGATAGGGTGTGATATGTGTAGACAGCAAGTCTCACGAAAGACTTAAAACTAAAATGGTAGCCCTCCCGTTTTATGAAATAAAGAGAATCCCAACAGAATCACTCTTAAATATTAAGCACGTATGTGGAAACAAGTTGGCAAGAAAGATGTGATGTTGAAACACCCCATCCAAGCAAGGAAAATAGAGAGGTAATGTCACTGTTCTAAGCAATTAGCCAAACAGGTACTTGCAAAATATATTCGCTATTTATTTACATTGTCATTTGCATTAAAGTTTTAAGCAAAATTTTTAACGGTACAAATAACTTCGTCACAAACGTAACTCTTATTTTCTCGTCGTGTGCCACGGAAAAATACTCTTAAAATATATTCTGGGGAAAGGATAAATCGTTGCCCATTTTTAATTGCTTCTTTAGTAAAAACATTTCAGTTTCATACTTCTTCTGTACTTCGTAACTATTAAAAGCTGAATTCGTGAAATGTGTACACGAAAATATAAATAATTAAAGTTCATAGAACACTGGATACAGATAAAGATATCCAACTTTTATATTAGTTCACTTTCACAATCCCGAAAATTGTCCAATGCGCATGCGCGAAGGGCGCAGATATACTTGCGTCGAGCCATTTGCTAGTCGCAGATTTTCAGGCACTTTGCGCCATCACGTGACCACTTGCACCTGCGTATTTGTATATTTAATATCAAAGCAATGCAGTGCAAGTGTAAATTTTGCGCTGCACCTCTCAAAAGCGATATTTAATCGCCCCCCAGGTTTGAGCCGATCTGGATCCATTTTAAATGAGGGCAACTGCCTGCCTTTCGCAATGGTTGGCCACTTTTGCTTATTGAAGCTCGCTGCGGCTTGCAAACTACGAGTGCTAGTACTTGGTTGACCCATCGTCTGCATTGTTATTGATAGGCATTTCGGACATTCTTGGTTACTACAATTTATAGAGTTTCGCAAATAACTTGCCGCATCAATTAAAAGACAAGTGTGCCTCGCGCCTGTATGCTACGAGGCTACAATGAATATTATTTGGCTCAAAAAATTTTAATTACTCGTTATTTCACAGTTCCAAAGGACACCGTTAAAATATACAGTGAAGTGGCAGTAGACGATAATATGTTATGATTTAGAACCAGTGTGTGAAAGGCAATGTTTACAGTAAACTTTGTCTTCGTGCTCAAATGTAGTAGTTTTCAAGTGATTTAAATTTAAGCTGAAATAAACTTTGTTCGCAAATTTGCTTTTACCAGCCGATAAATCAACGTAATTATTTGTGCACTTCCATTCTTAATTTAAAATAAATATAAAAATATTAGGAAAGTGCAGCCGCCCCTCCTATTTTTCCCGAACTTACCCTCAAACTTTAAATTAATCCTGTTTTGTTGTGTCTTTGAGATTACAGACATCACTCAATTTCCGATTATCACGAAACAAACACTTCCATAAATTTCTTTGAGCGATCTCGTTTCTTGTGTGCCAATTATATTAAACCTAAAATAGGTTTTTTTTACAAACTATTCGTGGGAGTGTTTATTTCAAAATAAAACACTTGTGACAATGCATAAACAATTATAATCCCTTACCAGTATGCACTGGAAATTTGGAGGCTTTAGTAAATAAATAGACAGTGTCAAATGACTACGCAGTTTCACAATAGCCTTGCAAACGGTTGGGCGAGTATGAGGTAAAGAAGAGATTACCATTGGAAATAGTTGTAAGGTGAATTAACTGGTTTAGTTGAGATCAAGTCCCTCAACCACCTTCTTTGTAATGCCATCACAAGCTTTCCCCACCACATTCACATTGTGACAGTTGAGTACATAGCTGTGTAAATGACCAGACAAGTTGCAGGGTGAACTTATGTTGGACTGTGTACTCAACCCAGCATGCTCGATCAACATAATCGAGGCATGAAGGTTAAACAGTGCTTGACACAATCACTTCTTCCACATACATATTTTTTGTCCCGTATTGTGTGACTTTTTTTTTAATGGTATACTTTCTCATCTTTACTGGTAGTTCGGGATAAAGTGAGCACTTTTGAAAGCCTTGTTACTTTATATCCTTTCAAGACAATTTGTATTCTCTTGGGTAAATGTCAAGTTTAGCTACTTATCGTGTACCGGCCAAACTATTGATTTTAGACATATAGTTTACTGATGAAAAAAAATTTTAGCAATGTTCTAAGTAGTCCTACATAAATATTTTATTGTTAGGTTTGATTTCTCAGGTTAGTTTAGGTTAGGTTGTTAGGTAAGTTAACATTAGTTTAAGTTAGTTTAGGTTAGTTTAAGTTAATTTAGGTTAGTTTAAGTTCGATTAGGTTAGATTAAGTTAGGTAACCTAACCTGACCTAACTTTACATTAGGTTAGGTAAAGTTAGGTTACCTAACTTATCCTAACCTAATCTAACTTAAACTAACCTAATCTAACCAAAGTTAACCTAACAACCTAACCTAAAGTAACCTAAAATACCTAACCTATCAAAAAAGGCTTAAATATGACTATTTAGAATGTCACTAGGAACATTTTTCATCAGTAAACTATATGTCTAAAATCAATAGTTTGGCTGGCACACAATGAGTAGCTAAACTTGATATTTACCTCAACAATTAATAACTGAAGTCAATATATACAATATTTTTAAATAAATACTCTAGCCAAGGTGTTCTTCAAAAATGCACAGTTTATCGCAAATCACTGACGACTGTTGTATAGTTCATCTCTACTTCTAAAATTATTGTAAGCACATTGGTTCCTTTTTACACTTTTTGTGTGAATATTATTTTTAATCCTGAAAGGGAGCAGATATTGTTTACCTGTCACATGCACATGTTGAAAACTGGTAGGGTATTGCTATGAAGTTTTTTTATTATTATTCCCTTTAGTTATTAACTTCTGAACAATTTAGTCAATAACTAAGCCTAACAAAATAGAAAGACCAATAATTTTCGACTCATCTGTTGAATCGTTTTACAATATCTGCTCCATTTTAAGATTTAAAAAAAATTCACAAATACAGCGTTAATAGGAACCAGAGGCCTCAAACATTTTGTAAATGAAAAAGTATTTGTTTTTATCTCCTTGTGTCCTGACTTGGACAGCCCGTGTAGGTCATCACATCACTCCAAACCTGCATCAGCAATTTTAGAGCAACTTTCTAGATCAATAATTTTGATTTGTATACTTACGTTCAAACATTGAGTGTAGTGAAAGTGCAACAATATTATTGTAAGGAAGAAGTCTATTATTGTAAAGTAAAATTACAAGAGATGTGGTATACAACAGACCATAAACATAACATTCACTATGTTCAATATTGCAAAGGTGCACACTTGAAAACAATAGAATATAATTTGTACAACGACATATGAGTTAAGTTAATATCAGATCTTTTTGTGCGACAGTTTCAAAGTTCTTGTAGCAGCTGGTTCCATTACGAACTCAGAGAAATTATATATATATATATATATATATATATATATATACATATATATATCCACATAAGTTCTACGTCTGCAATTGGGCCAACGTCTAATTACAAGCAGACTCTCCCCCCATCCCCACAATGCCAATCCTCAAGTCCCATCCTAAACCTTCCAACCCCCCTCACAGTGACCAATTATGCCCACAGTGCATTCCACTCCCTCATCTTCCTCACCAGCACTGACTGTCTAGCTCTCTCTGTTCTTCCTCACACCCTCCGAATCTTTTCATTGTTGCTTTCTTTTCCTGTAATAGTTCCCTTAGTTCTTTTGCAGGCCAAACTGCCCCATTCCCCCTCATCTGTTCATCACCATGCACCAGTATTTCCATTCTTCCTCTGTCCTTCAACAGTTTCTATCCCAATTCCTTTCACACCAAACCTAAAGTTCCCTTCGTCCTCACCAGCCTAACCCTGCCTCTTCCATTTTTTCATCACTCATCTCACTGTCCTTGTCTAGCTCTTGCACCTCCTGTACGGAAACATATTCCAATACTGGACGAACCACCGTACAATATGCCTGCTCAGACTGCACAGTGAAAAACTTAACTGTCTTAACTGTTACAGAAACGATAGAAATTATTTTTTGTGACAAATTCAGTGTAGCCATGACCAAAATGTTAGTGTACATTTGTGAGGACAATGCAACTTGGTGCTATTAAAGTATATGGTTCCAATACATTGGCCTTTTACCGCTTAGCACTCCACAATTGTACTCTTCTCACTGTGCATAACTTTGGACTAGCTTTTACTGTACCCAAGATCATATACATAGTTCTTTCTTAGAAGCCCTGCGCCGTGCTTTTTCAATGATTGGCTAAGTAACCCTCTTCATTGTCAGTTTCAGAGGTATGGGGGTGGTACTGTGATGTAGTTGAAAAGTGATCATGTTACATTGATGGTGTTACCTTGTGGGGTCTAGCTGGGCTTGTGTTATGTTGTACCATCACCACCCCTTCATCGGGGCTAACCTCAACATTGGTGATGGCAACTAACAAATACACAGTAGCAGAAACATGGGTTGCGATTCCCAACTGTTAGCAAGCAATGCCTAGGCAAGGATTTAACCTTAAATCTAACAAAGACAGAACTCATAACCTCAAATCTCAGTGTAGCAAAACCAGTTAGCCATTAGTATAATCTGCAAGCAAAGTCGTTATTATTTGCAATCATGAAATAGGGATATTACTATATAGCTTCAACATCAAAGAAAGACCAAAGATCGGGTTCAATTCCAACAGGGATTGATTCAAAATCAACACATCTTAACAAAGGATCAATATAAACAATTACATAACCTTGAAGATTTTACATATTCGAATTGTCAACATAAATCAAAACATTCAAAATGAAACAAATAACGTTAAGCATTAACTTTACACAACACTATTAACAGGCGTGCAAATGGAATCAATATTAAAAACCATGTACACAAAGAATTAACAACTTTATTAGCATTCAAAGAAAATGTGTCAAACTGCTTATCTTTTATTATTAGACTTGTGTCATCTACAAATAACAGAATACTTGCTTCCTCTTATACTGAAATGGACATTGGTAAATCGTTAATGTATATCAGAAAAAGCAAGGGTCCAAGCATGGAGCATTGTGGTACACCATATAAAATATCCCTGACTTTGACATAATTGTCGATGAAGTCTCACTTTTGATACAAATAAGAATGGCGGGAATTAGGCCGCTAGGCTAGCAAAGTAATATAACAGACAGAAGTACAAGTACTTACAGTTGATACTTGTAAATAGGTACACACACACGAAGGGACGACACACATTTTTGGGCGGAAGAGCGGTCGCGACGTGTCGCCAGTTTTAAGGGCATTCGGAGTGTAAAACTTTTTTTATATGTTCGAATAGCACATACTGAAATGAATTGATTAATATGATATAGAGTTTTTTTAAACAGTTAATAAGTGAAATAAAGCAACATAAGTTTCATAATTTTATTATTTTGTAAGACGATTCTAAGCATTTTCCATAACTTTACAGAAGAAATGTTTCAAGTTTTTTCAATATTTAGTATGTCTGCTATTCAATAACCAAACCATAATTTTCCAGCTCTTTTATAAATTACGCAATCGCAGCATAAAAATGGTCAAAATTTAAACTAAAATGATGGATTAAATCATGTTCTTACCATTTTTGAACTACCTTAAAAATCCTTGTTAGGTAGCTATATTATAAATAAAAACATACAGAAAAGTTCGTTATATTATATTAATTACTTTGTACTAAAATGTTCTTTTGCTAAGACAATGTTTTAAACTGATGAAAGCAGACTCATCAAAACTTGTTTTCTTGGTGAGTGGTGTATGCAGGGCAGCACAGTTCTAGCCTGTGAATCATCCCAAGCTCCCGCTACCCGCGCACAAGACGAGGCCTTTCACAGCAACCAGGCTCTCTTTGCAGGAGACAGGAACATTGTTGTTTTATTTTTTTGGAAGACTGCTTACAGCAGTCGCAATGTCTCTCTACAGCCTTATATTCCATGTATATATTTGCTTAAATATGTATGTTTTTTAAATATCAGTAGGCCTACATTATAAAGTAACAGAACTGAGTTTTCATTTGCAAACTTTTCGTTGCTGTTGGAAACATTTAGAGGTAGCACCAGAAAAGAAGCACCGTGGAATAGAAAGGGGAAGGGGGTGGGATTTGCGGGTCAACCATACGCGCGTAAGTTCGAGGCAACCAAATACATAGTGCATAGTTTGGTATGTTAATTAGTGTTCAAACATATACAGACTTAATTAAATACTTTAGAGGACTACTGCAATTTATCTGATCATTAATTTTTTTCATATTCGATATTGTGACGAGAAAAAGTAAGGCACAGTACACTGTTTTCTTGTAATGCATTGGCTAATAGCTACTAATACTACCTAGTCATATATTCAGTAATTACTTGTCGAATACATACATTGCAACAATAGCAGGGGGTTGTACAGTTATTTAATACATAATTATTTCAAAGCAATACTGTCCAATTTACATACAGAAGAACTGCTACGCTTTAATTAATATTTGTATAAATTTTTTGTAGCGATAAACATCACAGGTTTTTTTTTTTTTTTTTTTTTTCGTAGTTTGCACTCGTTGTATCACAAATTTAGTGGCAGAAATAAGCCTAAAACAAGAGAAATATATATATTCGAATGAGCAATGCATATTGCATTAGTTTACAAAAAACGCTTTCATTAATTTGTGCATGGTTTACCTGGAGACAGTCACGAATGTTTTCAAAGTATTCCGATAGAAATATTTTAAATACTGTGCACAAATATTATAAAACTCCATATTATGGCCTTAAAAAATTGTACCTTAATAAATTAAACTTAATGTTAATAGTATTTCAGCATTCCAAGCTGGCCATATTAAATAATGTGTGAAAAAATTTAAGCCTCCACTTATTAAATGTTTAGGTTATTTACTTCTGCAATTTATTTTATTGCTGTTATGGTTATTACTTTATGATTCATGATTATGTTAATATATGACATGCGAAAAAACCTCACATATTCTGAACTTGGCAATTTATGTTTGTTTGTGTTAATCATCATATTTGTTATATTGTTTAATTATTTGTTGCATGATGAGTAAACTTTATTTTCCATTATTTTAATTTTCTGTTGATGTGTGTTATATAATTTCTGACATGTAATCATTCTCTGATTGATTTATTTAGCTTCTGTGTAATTATTACTATACAACTTATCACTACTGACATATTTCATTGAGTACAAGTTTTGAGGTAATAAAATTTATTTGTTCTATGGTATCATGCTGTCAAAATTTCAATCCACTGCCTAGAATGTTTTACGTTTTCATTGTTAGACTTCCGATAGTATTGTTTTGAGTAGGGTAATGTTTTATTGCGTCGGATTTAAAAAAAAGTTTTTCGACATAATAGTTTATCAGGACAGCTCTCCTTGCCTGGAGTGATTTTAATTTGTATTTACCGTAAACAAGTGTGGATTCTGTGATTATAAAGTGTGCGAGAGGACCGTGGTTCCGGGAAAACAGCGAAGAGATCAATGATGAGTAATGCATTTTCAAATTACTTTTGTAGTAGCGCCAAGTACAAATCTTTAATAAATAAGACAGCCACGTTGTTTAAATTCTCTTTAATAGAGACAGGAAAAACTCAAAAATAAAATTCAGAACAAGATAGATTACAACATTTGTTCAACTGTATTAATTTGTTATTAGATGTTATTGTTAAGGTTTATAAACAATTATGATCATTGAGTCAAACGTTTTCAAACATTTCAAACTCAGCAAGTTCGTGAAGACATGATAAACGCCTATGAAAAAGGTTCAGCTGCTACTCAAAATTTTGTTTCTGACCATTGTCTGAGCAACTCACCAAAACATTTTTTCGATCCTTTACGAAAACTACATCTGAAGACATTCAGTTCTCTGAAAAAAATGGTTTTACAACAAAACTCAAAGATAAGACTGTAGCTCTAACATAGCATGTTTCACTTTTTACGCGATAGGCCTTTATTGCACAAGACAGAGAAATAGACATTAGGAATGTATTGAGATATCCATTGGGTCCACTACCATGGGCATATTCAGATGCAAATGGTTAGCCAAGAACAACGGACAAAAGCCAGCTCATTAGAGTTTTAGAAAAGTCACCTTCTAAAAACCACTGTCCTATTTGCTGTGCATCTTACGAATTAGTGTAACCTTCGGTAAAGTAGCGGAGATAATCCTGAATCGATTGTTGAGTTGCCTAGCTTTCAAATTCATGTAGTTTTTGATGAATACCGAGAAAACTCAATAAAAACTTTCTGAAGAATAAAGAGACACCGAGGATTATGTGAATAAGCCGTGTACAGTGACATCAAATGGGAGTTTCAGATTAGATCGTGGAGCAATTTCCTTTCTACTGAGCATAATAAAGGAAGTATTATGGTTTTTCTACGAGAAGCTTGGCAGTTACCCTTGATACGAGGTTCATTGAAAGGGAAGGAATTATTTTTGTCCATTGAAGACAGCTGCATAATAATAACAAGTGAAAAGACGGCAGAGGTATCATGGTTGGCGTGTGACCATGAAGAGGCTGAGACTGCAATGATTCTGCATGCTGCTTTCCTGAACAAGAAGAACTTCAGTCGCGTTGTAGTCAATGCACAAGATACAGATGTACTGATTTTGTTGCTGTTGTGTTGCACGAAAATCGAAGCGCAGCTTTTCATTAGAATGGGTCACGGGAAAAACGAGAGACTCGTGAAAATGTCCGACATTTACGAACACACTGCAAAGGAGCTCCCAGAAAGTATCATCACAAATGATATTTTTTTCTGCTTGGTTGGGTTTTCATGCATTTACTGGCTGTGACACTGTATCTTTGTTCTATACAAAAGGGAAAAAAGAACCTCTTAAAATCTTAAAGCAAAATTCTTTGTATGTGTCTGCTTTCAAAGAATTGGGAAAGTTTTGGATGGTAAGCGAAAGTATATTTTGCATTCCAGAAGCTTTTCTGTGTGAAATGAATGGAAAACTGTTAACAGAGGTAAACACTTTACGGTATCAACTCTAAGCTACAAAGTTATCATTCTGTTCAATAGGGAAAAAAATCTGTTGAACCAGAGCTTCTCCCACCTTGTCAATCAACTTTTCGACTGCATGTTCAGAGAGCTGCAGTTTGGCGAAGAGCGATAGACCAGAAAATTTGCGCCCCTTCGCACGAAGGACACGGCTGAGAACAAGACGATGATGGTTCCATTGGCATAAAAGTGATGCAGACACGACCCGCACCAGAAGAAGTACTTGAGTTTGTTAACTGTAAGTGTAATTGCTGTTCAAATGACATCTGCTCGTGTGTACAATCAAATCAAACATGAACAGAACCATGCAAATGCCGTTGTAGCAAAGAAATAGTCAATCTTGAAAGAGAATATCATACAACACTTTATGAAGATATTTAAAGTGACGATAGTGATGAGTTCTTAGATTTGTAAAACAAAACAAAAAAGTGTTTCAAATGCCATCACCGTACCATAACTGTATTCATCCTGCACAGAAATAGCTCCAAAAATTACCCACATCTAGCAGAAGGCACCATAAAACATCTCAAACGAAGGAAGTCAAGCACAACCAAGTTTCAAATACAAGGTAAGACAGCTCTTATTTGCTTTATGTAGAGTTGTGTTCTGTATTACAGTCAGTGATTTTGAAATTTAAGGAAAATATTGCACTTATTTAATATTTTCTCTGAATTTTTTTGTCCCAGCAATTATTTTCCGGTGAGTGTTTCGAAACTTTTATTTCATTCTTAAAATTTTAATTTCGAACATAATTTTGAATAGTTAAATATCTACTGCATTTATTATTTTTAACGAGATATATCTCGTTGATTATTTTCTAATATCTATTTAAATATACAAAACAAATGTCTATTAATTTTAATCATAGTCAAATATCAGGGGATGAAGATCGTGAATATCTAATAGTGTACCTAAAAAACAAGTTTTTTTTTTAAACTAGTTCACAGCTTAATGGCCAGAAATATTAATGTTTTTACTAAAAATTATTTTCTGTGACAAAAATATAATTAAATTATGTATACTGTAACTATGTAATTAAATGTTTTACTGATTCTGAAACTCATTGCGTATGAAGTATTTTACATAATTGAATAATGTTGAACGGAAAAAGTAACTTCATCTATTTACTTGAATAAAAAGTGGTCAGTTGCTGAGCCGCCATTTTTTAAAGACCATTTAGAGAAATAAAGCTATTGATTCCGATTTCTGCGTTTTGATTCGTATACAGCGGTAACAAATCGACAAAATATGAAAGTCTCGCTTTTATTTTGATTTGAGCCCACAAATGTCTCGCTCATGAAGCGCGCAGTGACATAGTTTCGGCACGTTCATTCCCGCATGCTCCAATATATTGGTATGTTGTTTAGCTTAAAACATAGAAAATTAATGTGTCTTCAACATTTATAAAGACTATTTTTCGATTCTCGCCCGTATTTTTTTATGAATCGCGTCACAGTATTGATGTTCGTGAAACACTGTTTGGAAAGACATTATCTTTAGCAAAATTTCAAATGATCCCTTAATACAGTTTATAAAAATTATGTATTTATTTATTCCGTGTTTCAAGACAAACAAAATCCCATTCACGGAATTAAAAAACTATTTAATAGGAAAGAAACTACGCCTATTTTAAGACGAAGTGGTGAGATAACTGAGCTGCCACCTTTGGACGCCATTTTGAGACAGAAAGCTACCGATTTCAATGTCCGTGTCTCGATATTCGTAATCAGAAGCATCAAATTGACAATATATAAAAGTCTCTGCTTTATGTTCGAGGTAAGCCTACAAATGCTTCTGGCTCATAGACTAATACAGATATTTTAAAATCTAAACCTCGTCTGGAAATATGTACACATTTAATCCAAGACAAATATTGCTTGGAATGTTCTCTGTAATGACATCATGAAGACGGCTGGTCGCGGAGACACTTCTTGCTATACAGCCTGCAGTTGAATACCGTTGGACTCTCCCAAGGAGGGTGGGGGAGGTGGGAATTAGGGATAAGTTGCCACAGGTTGACACTTTTACGACTGTACACCCTTCTCACAAACATTTTGTTGCTATCCCTTTCCCATCTTCGAATGCTCAAGTGCTCCGTATGCCCTTAAACATGCGTCCTCGGGCAGCGAGACATGGCACACTGCAATCCAGCAACAGTGTGTGCTCTGTTACCTGTAAGCCTAGTGGCCAGAAGGCGAACTAAGCATGGCGGGAATTTCAAACATGGGGCAGTAATGTAGGTCTGGTTGTGATGGCTTGCAATGAATTAGGGGTGGGGGAGAGGAAAAGTGAGTTATCTGATATTGAGGCCTGGATGTTGTCTTGATTTTCTGATATATTGTTGGGCCAGTTCCCAGGGTCTCAGATCTTAACTACTGCAAGAAGATGGCAAGGATTTCACAATTCTGGTGCTGTAGCAGGAATCAAAGTCTTTGCTGTGGGAAACTACATGAGCTGCAACTGGCTTTTCTTGTGAGCAGATGTTGCGTCTAGCTACGGCTTGCTTTATGTCAGCTCTGTGGCCATTCATTCTCTGTCTTAGAGTGTTGGTGGTTAGGCTAATGTACTCTGCATCACAGTGTTTACATTGGAGCTGATATATCAGGTTTGTTGTAGCATGGTTGTAGCTACCTTGGATGGGATATGTGTGCTTTGTCAGTCTGCTGTTGAAGTGGGTAGATGACTGATGAATGGTACAGGAACCACGGCGAGAACTGTTGCAGGGGTAGGAGCCTCTGGGGTTAACTGTTGCTGGGGGTTGTAGTTGGTGGGAGTTTCGGATGGACTAGTTTGTTGCGGAGGTTGGGTGGTCGTTTGAAAACCAATCTGGGAGGCCTTGAAAACAAGTCTTGTGTTTGTGGTGAAGCAGCCAGGATTTTTTGTCCAGAGTTTAGTATGGTCTTGAGTTATTTAAACCTTCGTGGTAAGAAACAACCAGGGGGATGTCAGAATGGGTGATTTTGGTTTGTGTGTCTGTATTAGTGACGGAGCATTAGATCTGTTTGTAAACAATTGGTTTGGGGTAACCTCTGTTTATGAAAGCTCTGGCTATCTGGTCACATTGTTTGTTTAGGTCATTCTCAGTGGTGCATATGCGTTTTACCCTTGTGGCAAAGCTGTAAGGTAGTGACTTTTTCGTATTGCAAGGGTGGTAGATTTCGAAGTGCAGATACTGTAGGTTGTTGGTAGGTTTGGTGAGGACAGAGGTGTTGATGGTACCATTGTGGAGTGTTAGTTCGACATCCAGGAATATGGTATGTGTTTTTTAGTATGACCATGTAAACTTGAGTGGACTGGTTGAGTTGAGGCTATTCAGGAAGTTAGTAAAGCAGTTTTCTGTGGAGGTCCAGATCATGAAAATATCATCTATGAATCTCATCCAGCAGTGAAGCTGGATTGGTTGGTGAGCGAGAAAGTTTTCTTCAAGCTTTCCCATGAAAAGATTGACATAGGAAGGGGCCATGTGGGTGCCCATTGCTGTGCCCTTGATCTGCAGAAAGTGGTTGTTGAGAAATCTGAAATAATTGTTGGTGAGGGTGAGTCTGGCCAGTTCGACAAGGAATGCAGTGGTAGGTTTGATGCTCGGAGGTCTTCTGTTCAGGTAGTGTTCGATAGCTGACAGTTCAGAAGCATGGTGGATGTTGGTGTATAAAGCATTGACATCTATGGTTACCATGTAGGCTTCTTGAGGAACGGTACCGAGTTTGGAGAGACGTTCTAGAAAGTAGTCAGTGTCTTTGATGTGAGATGATAGCTGCTGTACCCAGGGCTGGAGGTGTGTGTCTACAAGGGCCGAGATTCTCTCAGCAGGGCTGCCAATGCCCGACGCAATGGGGTGTCCTGGAGATGGTCTTTGGGGTTTGTGAATTTTAGGCAGAAGGTACAGTACAGGTGTGGATGGATTTTCTGGGGTGAGCAGTTTGAGGGAATCATCAGAGACCTTGGAGAGGGCCCTGTGATGAGAGAAACTATTTGATCTGGTTGGAGAACTTGTTCGTGGGGTCTTCTGGGTGGGGTTTGTAGGTATTTCTGTCTAATAATTGGTTTTCTGCTTCCAGAATGTAGTTACATTTGTTCATGATCACTGTTGTGGTCCCTTTGTTGGCTGGCAGTATGACTATTTCCTTTTTGTTTTGGAGATATTTGATGGCTTTTCTTTCGGAAGGGTTTATGTTGCTGTTGTAAGGGAGCGAGCTGGTGAAGTCAGGGTCTGAGATGTTTATGAGGATGAACTAGATAAACTGCTCGAGAGGATGTGTGGGTGGTAGTGGCAGAGGATCCCAGTTGGATGGGGGTGAGAACTTGTACAGGGTCGGATCTATGGAGCTTTTGTTTTGTGTGGGTGTGCGATTGCTGTCAAAGAAATATTTAAGCTGGATGTTGCGTATGAAACTTAGGACATCTTTTACTGTACTGAAGTGGTCAAATTTAGTGGATGGGGCAAACGAGAACCCTTTCTCAAGAGTACTGTTTTCAGCAGCAGTGAGGTTGTGAGTGGACAGGTTCAGAATGTGAGATCTTTGTGCAGTAGTAGGCTGTTCTCCTGTTGATGGTTTTTTAGGTGGGTTTGGAGGTGTTGGTAGTGTTGGTGTGGTATGGGCTGGTGTAGGCATTTTGAGGATGGAGGCAAGGCATGGTTTTTGTCCCATTAGTGGTGGTGATGGTGGTGGCTTGTAGTGTAGAGTGGTGGGGAGAGGGCCAGTCTTTAGCGACTCTGTACATAGTTTGGTGAGTTTGACCAGTTTGGGGTGCTGTAGATGATGTGTATTTTGAGATATGGTGTTCAAAATGTTGTTGGCTTGGGAAAGAAGTAGTGAATTAGTGAGCATAAGTAATTTTAAATTTGATACAAGAAACTTGTGATGGTTGGCCAAAGAAACGTATTCGGTGTACATAAATTCTGTCATTGACAAAGAGTGCTGACTGGTTAACAAGACAGCATTGGTTCTTGCTTGTGGAGGCATGGCTGTAAGCGGAGGTTTTGAGGTTAGGCCTCGCGGGGATAGGCCTAAGTTGAGGCAAGTTAGCAGAAAATTTGCTTGATTGGATGCTGTGGACAATTTTTTGGCATGTAGTGAAACTTTATTTAGCCAGAACTTGTGCAGATGGGCGGTATCATGCATTGTTTTGGACTCGTTTTTGTGTAGATTGTTTTCAATTATATAAGTAAGAGCCCAGTAATTTCAAAAAAATTCCTCTAATTCCATAATAATTAAGCTTAGTCAATAAGACATCATGATCTATGGTATAGAATGTCTTTGCTAAATCAAGTAATATACTTATAGCATAATTTCTTTTATTTAATGTTTGCAATATACTATTTGTTAAATGATATGTAGCATTATCAGTAGTTAGATTTGTACTAAAGCCAAACTGAGACGGTGATATGACATTGTAGTTATCTACATGTTTATATAGTCTACTATGTGTGACTTTTTTTTTAAATAATGTTAGTGAAGGTTGTTACCAAATACACTGGTCTGTAATTATTGATTTTTGTCCTATCCCCCTTTTTATGTAATGGTAAAACAACAGCCTGTTTCATTCTATCTGGAAAAATTCCTTTTCTTAAAATATTATTAGGCTACATACATAGGTTAGAGGCAGACGTTCATCAGCACATAATTTAACTACTTTGCTGTTTATTCCATCATATCCTCTAGAAGCTTTAGCTTCTTTTTTATCAATTATTTTTTTTATTTCTAGAGGATTTTTTTATGTGAACTCAATATCTGGAAGTTTATTCGGAAACGTCATTTTTACATAATCTACTGGCAGCCCATTACATAAATTCTGACTTTGGATTTTCAAAACTAAATCTTTGGCATTATTTAAAAAATATTCATTAAATATATTAACAATTTCCATTTTATTTACAATCTTAAAATTATTTACTTCAACTTCAGATACATTATCACCTTTTGTTTTGTGTCCTGAGTCCTCTTTAATAATTCCCCATATTGTTTTAATTTTGTTAGACGAGTTAATTATTTGTTTCTCATAACAGTTTTTTTCGTTCGTAGGATTAATTTTAAAATTCTTTACAAGAATTTTTTGTAGCGTAAGACATCAGGTACTCCAGTCTTTTTACATTTATGATAAAGAAATCTTTTATGTTTACTTAATCTTACTATTTGGTTTGTAATCCTCGGTTTATTCTCTACTCTAGATTTAGTAACAAACTTAATTGGACAGTGTTCATCATTAAGGGGGTTGGTTGAAGAGAGTCAGGAGATGACAGGTATACAATACAGCAGTTGGTGGGGCGAAAGTAAGGGACCTAGGTGAAAGGGTTAGTAACACAAAGGGAAACAGCAAAGTTAAGTTGGGAATACTTCATGTGAGGGGAAACAATCTAGCTCGGAGATAGGTAGAGGAAGCAGTCGAGCTGAACTAGGTGTAGAGCAAGGCAACATTTCAAAGGCAATGATAGTGGATGATGTGGTGCTGGTCAGGCAGGGGATCAACTGTGTGAAGGCACTGGCAACAAGTGAGCTATATGACAGTGTGTGCAGGGATCAGGGAGCCACATTCATAGATAGCAGGTAGTGGATAGGATTCAAGTGTGTAGGATGGGATAGGGTGCACTTGACAGAACAAGAGGAGTTTAGGGGACGTGTTGGGCAGAGAGACAGATGGTTGTAGGGTCATAGTTGAGCAGGAAGGACAGAAATAGCAGTCACTGGGAGGCTGGTGTAATGATTGTTGTGAAGTAAAGCAGACAGGAGATAACAGTAGAAGATGCATGTGTGAGCAGTGTTAGGGCAAACAACATTGGATTAAAGACAAAAGTGAGGCAATAAAAATCATGGTTTAAACTGTCTGAGTGTGTATGGCAAATTTGATGGTTTCTGGGGTAATTTTGAAGGCTACGGAGGCAAATGTTGTAGTAACAGTGGAGATGTGCTTGAACAATGAGATATTAGTGAATGTTAGCAGAAAAAATTCATAATCTTCAGAAAAGATGGGGAAGGAAGGGAGGAGGAATAATGGTATGTGTAGGGAATGGTTAGAAGTATCATAGTTCTGACAACATACAGGCCCAATGCTAGGAAAATTCTTTTGAAATTGGAGCTGAGCTTAAGTTCGTTTTATGTACTGTAAAAGAAGCTAGCTCATACTACAAAACTCACCTTTCATGGAGCTTAGCTCATTTTGAGTTCCTTTGACTGTTAGTGATAGTAAAATGCTGCTGTTAAAATTTTAAGTGAAAACTACTCATTCGCATTACCGTAAATTAATTTTCAACACTTACTGGTACAGTTGGTTCATTTAAGTTGAAATTATCTTTAAGCAAAGTTGCATTTTTAAATATTAAACACTGTTTACACGTATGTATTTCAACAGGCATTAATTTTTAGGCTACTCTCACATACTTTCATTGGGTTTTTTTTCTGTTACCGAAGCTTTAAAAAGAACTCATTTTACCAACAGGCAGCCTTAGGGTTCTAAAATTTCCAGAAAAATTGGTGAAAGGAAAAAAACTGGAAAAAACAGGTTTTTTTTTTTTTTTTTTTCAAATTTTCTGAAGATATTGTGACGCGTCTGCGTCTGTGTGGTGGTGATGATATGTTATGTCCCTGTTCGTTGGCGCTAAGATGTGACGCGGCTGCGTCTGCTGTTGTTAGTTGTCTATTGTTATTGTTGTCACTGTAGTGGCCATTGAGGTTATGTGGCTTGGTGTGCTCCGGATAGCTCAGTTTGTTCAATTTAATGGAGACGGAAACTATTATTGTGATTTTACAAATTAAATTCACGAACTAAGGCAACTGTTTGTTTATTTTCAATTTTATCTTTTACATTTTTTTCTTACATAGTGATGATTCTACAAATGACGGTTTGGTACCAAAACACAAATAGATGTTCAGATGTCCGGTGTTACCATGCCCGAACTTGACTAAACAAAAGAAACGAAATAAATACGAAACACATGTCCGTTGCCTGAAACTTTAGAAAATTGATATGCTATGCCATCCCACAGTTACGGCACAAACCCCGTATCTAACGCCACCTTCATATAACTTTTTAAAGTTCAAGAGAAAAAAACTCCAGGGGCACTAAAGCCTCCTGCAGTCTCTCCAGTGCTCCCAGGGCCAGCCCCGCTGCATCCTCGCGACTTGCAGACGTCTCTCTCGCTCCGCCATCACTACCCGACTGATAAACCCTCGACGGACATGGTAACTAATAGCGCACCACAGTGGAGTGAAACTACAGTATACAAAATTTAACAAAACCAGCAAAATTACCCTTAAAACATGAAACAAAGCATTCCAAGATCTGAATTTATAGTTTTTACATTGAAATAAAATTATTTATCCACACAAATATCCTAAGCAACCCCCTGTGATGGCTGACCTACGTGCGTCAACAACCTATGTTATGGGGGCCGATTAAATATCACCACTTGCGTTTTGCACCGACGCAGCGCAGCGCAAGGAAATCTGCTCTGCACCTGCACCTCGAGTCGTAGTTGGAATTAAATATACTCGAAAACGCAAGACGCAAGGGGCAGAGCCTATTTTGGCTCGGCGCAACTGCCTCCCCTCTCCTACTTACACAAGCCAATCAGAAAATTTGTAACATCATTCTTACTGCCACATGAATGGCAAAAGCTGTCTGCACACCCGCGTGCTTACATGCAGATATAGCTTCCATGTAGCAGTGAACATTTCTCGCGCTAAAAGTAATGTTTTCGTTAAATTTTTCGTAACCTCAAATTTTGTAGCCTTCTCGTGATTAAACAAGGATGTAAGAAGTATAGGTTTATTTCTAAATATGAAGGAAAATTGTTACAAAGTTTTCATTACAAGTGTATATGTCGTAGTTGTGTTTTGAAGTGTGAAAGTAAATTTCCATAATGTCGTGGTTCTTTCAGTGTAGTGGATGCGTGTGTTCATTTTTGTGTTCGTGAATAATTAAGTGCTTTATTTATGGAGAGCAGCATTTTTGTAACATAATTAGAGCACATGAGAGTTATTTTCGTCTGCAACCAGCTTTTACATACTTTTATGTTGCTAACGGAAAATAAAGTGCCTAAAGTGATAGACGTGTGACGCGATTAGAGCAAAAATTATGTATACATTTCATATTTGTACTGATATTAATTTGAGTGGCCTAGTTTTGAAATTCACGTAAGTTATTTTAACTTGTGTGGAATGGTATTTGTGAGTGTAGGCCTACTACCTAATAGGCTATTCATGCGGCATTCGTCTTTCAGTGAGTCGTAAATCGTGATACGTTGATTATTTCTAAATAATTCATTGCTAATGTGTAGTGAATACGAGTGGCGTTCATACAACTGTACTGCAATAAATTTAATTAGGTCTAGATTATTGTAAGTTCAATGTTCACCGAGATAGGGTGTGAAGTGTGTAGACAGCAGGTCTCACGAAATGATAGCCCTCCCGTTTTATGAAATAAAGAGAATCCCAACAGAATCACTCTTAAGCCGTGTTCGAATCCGCTAGAAGACAGCCATTTAGGTACCTAAATCGACCACGTGACTAATTTTAGGGCCTAAAAATTTGGGGATTTAGGGTTGAAATTTCCTGAGGCAGAGTAGCACACTAAATCCCCAAATAGGACCGTAAAGTCGTCTGCTGTTGTTGATTCAAGCATTATGGTCCCGTATTTCAACCGAAGTTAACAATGACCATCTACGACAAGCATTATATAGCTATATAACAAAACATCGCGATTTTTTTTATGTATAACGAATTATAATATATATGTTTATATTAAAAAATAATTTTCCTATCTTGCAATATACCTAGAAAAAAATTGGTAGTAAAGTTTTTTTTTTTTTAATTATATATTATTGAAAGGATAGAATAAGTGAAAAAAGTCGTTATTTTATAATGTATGTGTGCGGTAAAGGTATAATTTATATAGCCTACAACATAATTTTTTTACAAAAACTAATCTGTTGGAGATAGTTTGTCACCAAAATTTGCTATATCGTAGCTAATTAGTTAGATTGTGGTAGATAAATGCGAGCAAATAGCTAGATTCACCTATTAAACTAAACATTCGTCCCTCGAACGTATCAGTTTGTAAACGTAACGAGTTAAAATTTACTCTACCCGGGCAAAGAAGTGACTTTTCGTAAACCTGGATACGAGGGAGGTAACAAAACAACATCGGAACTACATCAAACCTCTAGTTTCCGATTCTGCCACATGCAGCGCTAATCTTTGACGTTCGAAACCATACACCCTAAATTCCTAAACCCTAAATCCCCAAGTAAGCCATTTCGAACACGCCTTTAAATATTAAGCACATATGTGGAAACAAGTCGGCAAGAAAGATGTGATGTTGAAACACCCCATCCAAGCAAGGAAAATAGAGAGGTAATGTCACTGTTCTAAGCAATTAGCCAAACAGGTACTTGCAAAATATATTCGCTATTTATTTACATTATCATTTGCATAAAAGTTTTAAGCATAGTTTTTAATGGTACAAATAACTGCGTCACAAACGCAACTCTTATTTTCTCGTCGTGTGCCACGTAAAAATACCCTCAAATTATATTCTGGGGAAAGGATAAATCGTTGCCCATTTTTAATTGCTTCTTTAGTAAAAAAACATTTCAGTTTGGTACTTCTTCTGTACTTCGTAACTATAAAAAGCTAAAATCGTGAAATGTGTACACGAAAACGTAAATAATCAAAGTTCATAGAACACTACTGGATACAGATAAAGATATCCAACTTTTATGTTAATTAACTTTCACAATACCGAAAATTGTCCAATGCGCATGCGCGAAGGGCGCAGATATACTTGCGTCGAGCCATTTGCTAGTCGCAGATTTTCAGGCACTTTGCGCCATCATATGGCCACTTGCACCAGTGGCGTCTCGTCAGGGTAAGCAAGGCAAGCAGTGCTTGCCCAGGCAGCTTCCTGACAATACTCTGATTATAATTAATATTTACTTGTAACCTTGTCTCTACTAGAAGCTAACTATGACTCGTGCAGATATATGTATCTTTTACAAATTCCGCTCGGATTACAATACTGCCAGTTAGAAGATAAGAACTTGTAAACAACCAAAGCAAGCTGTTTAAAAGCGCTTCCAATAACGCTTCTAGTGGGCAGAGTTGCCGCGATAGTATTTGGGGGAACGAAGGGGTTGGAGGGGTGGCCGGGTGGAAGGAACACGAGAGGGGATTGGCTACGTA
>PNEQ01016764.1:0-10885 GCA_003012365.1 Medauroidea extradentata
CGTCCAGTCTAAAATACGGGTCCAGAACCCAGCCAAAACATATACACGCGCCCCGCCGCCGGTTCAATGATTTGCAACTAGTCAGTCGGGGTGCACTTGTTTTACGATACACCCAACGAGTTATGGGAACTCAGGTTCCCGGTCTCGTGACTGCACGGCCATCTGATGGCATATGAGAACTCGGCGGCGGCGGCGGCATCTGCCAGTTGGTCTCCGACTCCGACTACCTGATGATGGCAGCTGCAACGACTGCCGAAACGTCGCAAGACAATCTTCAGACGCGGCTCACACTCACAAGCCAAGAAAATGCAATTGTGTTTCTTATTTTGTTAAAGGTTTTCACTTGTTTCTTAATTCAATACTTTGCTTAGTAAATACATTTCTGTTATTCACAATAAATGCTGATTATTTTATTTTCCTTTTGATAGGGCGTGTTTCTAGTGTAAGTAGAGTGACATTTTCCCGTAGTATTTTATGACAATTTCCCACACATGTTTGGCCAGTTTGGATTTTTGTGTCTCGCCTTTTTTTGGTGTTATTTTTATGTTCTTTAACACATTTGGAAAGGGGTCTGCCTGTTTCTTCCACAATCGCATGGTATTTGATAGATACATACCTGCATCTGTAGTGTGTTAATTGCTGGTTTCACTTTTGTAATGATGCTTTTTAATGTGGCCTTAGATTTGGAAGCAGTCTGTATATTGTACCTGTATCCTAGCCATCTTATATTTTCTGAAAGTCCCAAGACATATGGGATCACTAAGATTCCTGCCGGTTTATCAATTGTTTTTATTGTGGATTTATGAGATGTGTGGGTTTTTTCGTGTGTTTTCTATCGTACTTATAATGTAGAAATTTGTGATATGTTATTTTTCCAGGTGGTTATGTTCAGAAGCTAGTGACTCTTTGTCGGAGCAAATCTTTTCGACTCTGACAGCTAAAGTGCGGATTATACCAGTTTTAGTGCTTGTCGAATGGTTGGAATTAAAGTGGAGGTATTGGTCTGTGTGTGTAGGTTCTCTGTATACTTTTGTGGAAATTCTGTCGTCTTTCTTCGATACTAATAATACATCTAGGAACGGAAGGTTCCCAACGGTTTCGATCTCGTTCGAGAAATGAACCGATGGCATGTGTGAATTGAGAAAATTGGCAAAATCATCCAGTTTGTCAGTCCTGTGTCTGCAAACGTCTGCGATTCGTCTGTAAGCAGCTAGACCGTGTCACATTGCCCTCGTCCAATTCGCTGGCATGAAAAATATTCGCAATTTTCCATTACACCTGATGATTGGCTACAGTGTTGGAGACCTACACTTTTAAACCAGCTTCTCTCTCACACGTCAGCAAAGTTTGGTTAGTTACAGAGCGAGCCGTACACGAGACAAAACTCGTTGACACCGAAATTCTAGACGGGAGGTTTCGAGTTACTAAATCCTCCGCAATTTATAAGCTGCTGCCCGCGTGTAATGAACAAGAGTAATTAAGTATAAATAAATGTAAGCGATGTAGTCAGAAACGTCAAAAAATAAATTACCGTTGTGACCTGAACTGAGCTAATGAAATTGGTTTTCGTGAATTTCCTCGGGAATTCGCACAGCTATTTAGGTAATTGTGGCGAATTGTACATTACTGTTACGGTATGTAGTAAATACTCGCAAATCTGGGTCAGCTCTCCGCATGCTAATTTTTTTTACTGGCCGCATCTCGGCACATTTGCACCTAAAAGGTTTCAGATATATGGCAAAAATTTCTACAGGTATTGTGCGATTCCCGTAGTTATGCAATTATGAGGGAAAATATGATGCTGCAGAAAGCACAGAAACTGGTTACCTCGTTTTAATCCTTTCATATTTAATTCACTGGAGCGTAATATTGGATTTGTTTTTGTTGGAGACACGATTATTTCGCTTATTCATCTGGTAGCAGCTAGACTTCTCAGTCCTGTACACACACTGGCTACAGTCAAATATTCGTTGGCTTCGAACCGTACACGCAGGTATCACGTGTGTTCGAAAAAAAAAATTATTTATTACTGGTTTCCAGTTGTCAAATGTGTATCAGAACAACTGTTGTCCGATCACAGTAATGGCAGTGAAGTATACATCATTGACGTTCAACCTGATCTAGAATCAATACGCGAAATACTCGTGCCTGTATATATTGGATTTGTTTCATTATGCTAGCCTTTTTAAGGAAATACCGGGCAGACTTGGGATTAACGATTAAAAAATTAACGATTCAAATTAATCGTTAAAAACTCTGGTAACGTTTTCACGTAAGCGTTACTTTCGAAACTAGCCCATTTTAAACTTTTAATCGTTAAAATTATTGGATAGCGATTAAAAGTAACGAGTTAGTTTCTGCAAACAGATAACTGCACTAGAAAATAACTGGATGGCTTCAGAGTCCGACACCGACACACAACAATAACATCAAAAATAGCATATTCGATTTATACACTGAACACTGCACAAATGACACCTAGCACTAGCTACACTATGCAAGCTGAGTCAAACGAATATGATACAGTAGGTGGCGCCACAGTCGCGTTTGTCTCGACCAGCAGATCGATAACACAGAAAACCATTTTTTTTCTCGGAAACGAAGGAACGTAAGAAGAGCGCGATTTACTTTGTTCGTCATGTGCAGCGCATTGAGTGTGTAAACATTTCTTTAATTTGTTATTTGAACGGTTTTTATTTCTAACTTGTACTATGCAACGGTGGCAGGAATTTTTATTTCTTCTGAATCTGAAAGAAATAGCAATTATTTTTTTATGGTTTTCAAGGTGTTAAAATAAAGAATTTCTTGGTAATGTGGTCATGTGTGTGTAACGGTTTATTTTTCTCCATACAAATATTTTGGGACACATTAACTTTTAACTTTAATCAGTTAATTTTCTTTTAACTTTAAAAATTAACTTTTATCTTAAATCAGTTAATTTTTTAAGGCATTAACTTCCACTTTAATCAGTTAGATTTTTTGGTTTGGTTCCTAAGTCTGATACCAGGTATGTGACGAATGAATAATCAAAACTCTTTAGTTCACATTCACGTCTGAAATCACGGCCCCTGACAGTTCGTAGAGGTCTCATTCATAAAAAATATTGGCTGTCGGCGTATAATGGGTAAATAAAGATTTATCGTCTTTAACCAACCTGCGATAACTATAGTTCAGATTTCAACTAATCAGCCTGAATTTAAATGTTTAAATCGTCGTACTTATGAGAGTTGTGGGCACTTGACGGTAATGCCTTTGAAAAAAGAGTTATTGTGTGGTAGATCACTGCACACGAATTAAATGCTTATTTTTCATTATCAACGTAATCGTGTTTTCTGTAAGGTTAACGTCAGCATATCGGCAGCCTGAATAGGGTCTCTAATGATTCTTACAATGAGGTTTTGCGCCAATCCAAATTACTTGTTTTAATTGCCCTGTGCCTTAATAGGAAAATACTTTCAATTTCCCTAAACGTAGCATTTGTTGTTGTCATTATAATATTTTTGTAACTTGTATGTTATTAAATCCATTCTGGTTGCTGCGGTCTCTATGTTGCCCTTTTTTTTTCGTCCACTTTTGGCGCCAATATCACTTATCTCATTAAGTTACTTGTGTCTTTTTTTTCCTTTATGATCTGAATAAATTCCTTTTCATGATTATCTTAGCAACGTTTTCTCACAATGACGTATGTTTAAGGCCTTGTTACGGAGTTTTGCAGTGATTTCGAAAATATTTTTTATTGCTACCTAATACTCATATCAAAATTTCGCTGAACAGTTTTGACACTTACATGTTATAATTTGTAGCTGAATTTTTTTGTAGAATTATACTGAACGGTTTTTTAGATTTCATTACCCGAAGTACCACGTTTTTCGTCGTGAAAATACAAGCAAAAATTAAGGAAATTATTTTTTTTGCTGGCGAATGGTACATTATTTAAAAAAACGCGTCCACAGTATTGTGCATCGTGTGATTTCACATTGACTCAATTTTTTTTTTCAAAACTTTTGACTAAAAAATATTTGAGTTATTGGCACCAGACTGAAAAAAACTCGGGAACAAGCCCTTAAAAAGACATGTCCATGATGTTACTTCTCTGTGTCACTGTTATTAACGTAGGGCCTAATCTCGTTCGAGTGAGCGTACATATTGGTTACAAAAAGCCAGGATTAAAAAAAACCTTGTAAGGGATAGAAGAGAATGAAAAATAAATGTAGAGGCTTTGTCACGGGGGAGATTGAAAGGTGGGTTATTCAAGAGCTTGGTTGGGGGAATTAGGAGGTAGTTATTAATTATGCAGATTGCAGCGTCAGTTTGGCGCGGTGTAACGGAGTGGTATTAACCACATAGTATGGAAGAGAAGTAAGCGGCGGCACTCTTGTATTGGGAGGTCGTTCTAATTTCGAAACGTCTTCTTAGAAAAAAAACCAAAGGGAAAAATTAAATACAGTACGACAGTACTGCCCTACTAAGGGAGAAACCTTAACTCCGAGAGATCAAATTTTACTGGAGAACAAAAAGTTAGTTGTTTCTTAACAGACACTCATTTTTGTAAATAATTTCAATGTTTTGTATTTATTATTACATTTAAATATTTGAAATGTAATTGTTATTGCTTTTTGGCATCTTTCTTCAAAACAACAACTTAAGGTTTTTTCTCGGTATTAAGATACATTTTGGTTTTGAGGAATATTTTAATAGTATTTACACAGGCAACGACTGGTTATAAGCCGTTTATCCTTAGTGAAAACATGTGTGTTGGTACCAACTATTTAAAAACTAAATTTCTTTTTCCAAATTTGGAGTTAAGGCTTAGTACTACCAACTTTATAGAAACAATGTAGTAACAGTTCTTGGTTTTGTGCACTGTACATTGCCTGCAGGACGATTTAAATGCACTTCTTTAACGTTACGCCACCTTGCTTCTTCTGTTATTGCGATAGCCTAATTATTTTTTTAAGGCTAAACGAGACTAGATATCAAAAATTTATGTGGCAGTTTTGTTTAAAAATGGTTTCCACCATGTTGGCTAATTTTTTTTCAAGCAGAGAATACTACGATTTTAGCTAATAAAGTAATTAACTAAAGATTTTGTTTAGTTGATTTATTAGTCAAATGAGTGAGAGATATTGGTCAGCGCTCAACATCGAGGTGGTGAGGGGTAACATGATGTCAGTATGGAGCAGCTCCAGAATGAGAGGGCGGGGGAAACGGTAGATTCCCGAGAAAATCCGCCAACCAGCGGCATGGTACTGCTCGATTCCCACATTCGAAATTCCGGGGACTGACCCCGCCGGGAATCTAAGCCGGATCGTCTTGATGGGAGGCGAACGGTCTGATTGCAAAATAATAACCCAGTTAACAGGTGACATTAAATCCGTTGACGTGCACATTAATAATTAGTTTTAGGATGTTGCAATATACTTTTCAAGTTAAAGTATAGGTCATTCGGGAGAAAGTGAGAACTAAAAATTTAACCTATGAAAAATATCACTAGACGTTACAGCATGTAATTCAGCATTAACTACAGTTGCCTTATTGCTCGTATGGTTGGCAGTGAAATTACTCAATATAGTTTCGCGTGTTTTCCCATTTAAATGTAACAATTCAGAAACAAAATCAAACGAAATGGAGATAATTGTATGTTAAATATTTAATAAACAATTTTATTAAACTTTATCGATTAATACTGACTGCGCAATTCATATGACACGCGTAAACATTAAGTGACGTGTCCAGAGAGGTTAGACATGTCCCGTCGTTAGCCGTTACACGCGGAAAAATACGAATTAGCTGAAAATAGAACTTTCGCCGGGCTGTTTCGAGTGCTCACTTTATCCCGAACCGTGATTTATTTGAAATCTTTGTGGTGAAGATAGTAGTGGTATTTTTAACACAAGACTTATGTTAAAAAAATTATTATATTTGCTTCAAAGGAAAACTTTTGTTAATGCAATAATGTGACAAAAGAAACATTAGTTTTCCATATTTGCTTTGCTGTCAGGCAAAATTTCTTTGCTGCAAGCTACATACCTTTGCTGAAATGTTACTTTTCAGTGTAGGCTATCATATTTGAACAGAGTTTTTCTGTGGGAACGAAAGTATTTTTTATGTGTACATGAATCTTATAGAACATTGTACATTGATGAATGGTAAATTGTCAACCAGTTATATAGTGGAAGTGTCCCAGTAGCAGTACCAATACAGCGTCGCACAGTAGAGAGATATGACTGTAGTGGAGCAAACATCTAGTCTTGTACAGCAAGAAATTGTAGTATTTTAAAGGATAAATTGTGCTTTAAAAGTGAAAACCTGTGTGCTGATATAAAAAAAATTGGGAACCTTTTTAAGCTTCTACTTTTACTTGTCTTTATAATTGTGTTCGTTCTTCGAACACATATTTTTTAGTTAATATCAAAGTGAAACGCACAAAACGTTTTAAAATCTAGAAACTAGACATTTTAATTAAATTTTACGGAAATAATTAATTAGTTCTCTATTTTATACATAAGTATTGTATATATTATTGTAACATAAAACCGTGTAACCATGTTTGTGATGTAATGTTATGTTGTCTTAATAAAGATTTAGGAAAAGCGACAGGCAATATTTTTCAATATTATAATTTTGGATCAGTCTCGAAAGTGGCCATGGCCCGTATGGCCCGTCTTTTGAATCCACCCCTAGTACACACGGCTTGATATCACAGAATGTCTATGAACGCAGAAGCAAAACTTCCACGAATGTGGCGAACTCAGGCCGCGATGACCAATGATACGGCGGTACTGGCAGGGAGAAAGAAATTCGCCACTTAGCAATGCTGATAAACATCTACTTAAGTAGATGTAAGATATAACTCAGTGCCGCCAATACGGCGCACCAAACTAACGTGCAGTGATTTCATTTTACTCTTTTAACTTTGCTACCGTACAATTTTTTTTTTGTGTAGAGTTTGTAGTTAAGTCCGACGTATGCTTGTAGTGGCGAATCCGAGAGGTATTTTTGTAGTTATGGTAGTCTGAAAATTGCCGTTTTTAGCCATTTGAGAGGCACCGAAGTCATATTTCCAATAATCACGTCGCATTTGAAATTGTAGAAGCATAGTTTCAAGTGCGTGCCGTACGTTAATGTATCACGATTAATTTTAGTAGTTTTGCATATAAAAGAATAATCGTGAGCTAGGGATTGGTAGGCGAAAGTTTCCACTGGAAAATTTCCGGATGAAACTTTCGGAAACGGAAAGTTTCCACACCAGAGTTTCTTGAAACTTTCCAGAAAAGTGGAAGTTTTGGAATTAATGCAGGTTAACATTGTCTATAATACTTTAACATAAATGAGATCTTAGCTGTTAACAATTTAACTTAGCGATGGGTCAATCGGTTCCTCGGTACCTAGGTTCTGTCGGTTCTATAAGGAACCGAACTGAATCGGCACAGGCGGTATTTATAACCTCAATCTTCGGTTCTCAATGTCTAACTATAGATAATGCACGTTACATTAGTATTTTATTGAACTGATGTATTTATAGGCACAAAATATAATATCTACAGTTTTTTTAACACTTCAAAATCTGCATGTTTTTACATATTGCACACCGTGAAAACCAGTACACACAATGAGATGAAATAATTCACATTGAAACTGCATATCACGGTCTACGGCTTGAATTATACAAAAAACCGATGCAAAATAATTTTGTATTTAAAAAATTGCTGTTTATAACAAAAAACGCCTAATATTTGTAAGAGGAAAATATACTCCCCTGTAACGCCTACGAGCTAACTCTGTTTCATACAAATATAAAATTATGACTTTTCCTCACATGAACATCCCTAATAAGCCACGATATAAACTGGTGTGGAAAGTTGCAGAGAACATAAATCACCAACTTCGCCGAAGTCATCCTCCCAAGACCATCTTGTTCAGGGACGACGCCAGGGAAAGCCTTGGGTTCCAAACCCCTCCCCTTTCATAGGCATACAAAAAAATAAAAAAATTATAACAGTATTGAACTAGTACGAGTTTCAATGTTTTTTTGGTTTTAGAAACTACAAAAATATTGATATTTTAAACCTTGAAATATGATTTTTTTTTCTGGGGAGGACCCCCTGAGGCATATGGTCATTTATAACATTCCCAAGTAACCTCCCCCCTCTTATACAAATCCTCGCTACGCCACTGATCTTGTAGCTGGTGAAGTGGATAAGATGGAAATCGGCAGAAGAAAGGACCGGGTGTCTTTATTAAAACTTCGTGCCACATCGCTGCCGTGGTTCGCGAGCATTAGTCATCGCGCTCCTGTTCTGAGATGACAGGGTATCTGGTCTAGCATGGATGGAGAGGGGACGGTGTCTGAAGCATAGCGCTAGGGACCAGGAAAGGAATCATTAATAACCGCTGTCTGCACCCCCGTGTTTGAGGATGACGACGCAGGGGGTTGGAAGGACGTCTTCGGGATCAGCAGGTGCGAACAATAAGGGATCTGACCCGCCCCTCCGACAATGCCGGGCCGAGCCCCCGACACGGAACCTTTATGGCCACATCTGCCCTCAGAGAAACCATTACCGCGGATTTATAGTCGCATTCGTCTGCTCCCCCGTGCCATTAGTCAATGGAAGCGCGCTTTTAACACGCCTTTCCTTTCACTTTCCTTATTTTACAACTCGCGGAAATATAGCAGCTCGGAGTTTACACGTAATAACATGCCATTTAAACTGTGCCTTTTGTTTTCGAACTATCGGTCGTGGCTGGTTCTCCAGGAAGAAACTTTTGAATAAAATCATCCGCCCGCAAATGGTATACTTTAAATGTCGACAGTTGCTGAAATGTTAGCAATAAGTTTGCCAAATAGACGCAGAAAGGATTTTCATTAAATATAGAAGGCCACGGTGGTCGAATGGTCAAACTATTCACCTCCCACCAAGGCGATCCGGGTTAGTTCCCTGGTGGGGTCGGTTCCCGGATATTCGCATGTGAGAATCATGCCGGACTATCCCGTTGGTCGGCGGGTTTTCTCGGGGATCTCCTGTTTCCCCCGCCCTTTCATTCCGGCGCTGTTCCATACTCATCTCATGTCACCCTTCACTAGCGCTAAAGACCTCGATGTAAAGTGCTGACCAAATATCTCACTCACTCGTTCATTACATTAAATATAGCACTCAAAAATTTATAATTTATACAATTTAAATTAATTAAAATTGGTGTACGTTAGCATGATAATTTAAATAGTAACAACATGAATGTTACATATGTGAATAAAAACATAGTAAGAAGTAATTCCTTGCAGTCACAAATGTTCTCGTAATGGCACCATTCTCGACTAAAAAAATTACCTCATGCTACAGTTATTTATCCTACTGCTCGTCCACAACTTCTTTACAAACTGTGCGCCGCTAATGAACAGTTGATATAAGCTCAAGTAGTGTATCGATATCTCTGACATCTAGCCTACAGGTTAATTAATCCTCGAAAATTACCAGTTTGTTGTAAAATTTTATTTACTATTTACTAGTTTTAATTGACTTCGCAGCATAAGCCTCGGGCACAGCATAACTCACCCTTTAATAAGACTCAAGTTACGTTATTACGTTATTTCCTCCACCAAATTAAAGGTACTTTTGATTCTATGTCGTTATTACTACATTATCTGTTTTTACTTTTACATTAATAGTTTATGTATTACGTTACAAAACTAACAAAAAATAGCTGTTGGATAATCTTCCTCCTTTGTTAAATTGTGTCAGCTTAATAAGGGCGCTGCCTCATGTAAAATTATATTCGGTGGGGCTCAGTCACTTTTGTTATATCGCTTCCGAACAACCGTCTTCTGCATCGATTAAAGGAAAATATTACTAAATTAATAAAATTGCAGGAATAAAATAATTAATAGTTGTTTTCAAGTGTTTTCAGTGCGTGGAAATGCTTTTTGCTCACAGATCATATTTCAGGGTATTGAAAAAAAGCCTAAATGATCCTCAGCGTGCGCGAGACCGAGGCGAATATAAAAATCATAGGTTGCGTATGTGCAGCTTCAACAGATACTGAGTGATATAGAATTTAATTTAACGTGTAAAACCCTATGCTTGCTCCGCCGTGGCTCTGTGGTATGAAGCGTCCTTAAGAAACATAATTTTACTAAACAGATTTAAATACTAACTAACACTGTTGCCTGGTTGGCCTGCTATAGTCTTTTGTTGTGCGGGTAGTATTTCGTGTAGCTGTCCACACTACACAGCGATAACCATTGCGCTCTTCCACTACGTGAGATATCTAGGAGTAAGCCATAAATGGATGGGAGGTAAGGGAAGATGAGCACTTGAATAAGTATCGTGTCGGTGAAATTCTGTCAGGCTGCTTGTCGTAAAGAAAAGGTAGAATGGCTCGAGGTCAAATGCCATCTTCCCCCTTCATCTCATATCACTTTCGTGCATACTCAGGAGATTATCTTACTGCTTATCTCTTCGCTGGCCTTGGCAAGAGTCGGTACCTCGCACCCTTTGCGCCATCTTCGCTCTCCTGTACACTTTGTCCCTGCACCAAATATTTTTTTACCAATTTTCGCTTTTTTGAGGTACCTGTTTAAAATAGATATATGCCTCCAATGACTTTTTTGTGTACGAAAATCTATACTTCTTGCCTGCTGAAGCATTTTGTACCAAAAATATATAGCCTGATTTCTGGAACATTTTGAAAGTTTAACAAAACGATGAAAAAAAGGTAAAAACTAATTAATATATTTTGCTCTGGACAGTGATTCACAACAACATTTCTCACAAATTGGTTTCTATTTGAAGTATTTATCTTCAAAACTGACTTCTCCAAATGCAATTTCATTAGCATAGATTTCCCTATACCAAACTCTCACAGACGTCAAACCGGGCAACACTCT
>PNEQ01016764.1:28804-78742 GCA_003012365.1 Medauroidea extradentata
AGAAGTTCTTGAAATACGTCAAAATTGTCGTTTATGCACCTCACAAACACAAGAAACTGAGCATTATCTGTAACATCACAACTCTCATCTATTGCAAGTGAAAAATACTTGGAACTTGCAGTTGAATAACGTATTTGTCCCGACACATCATCTGCCATTTCTTCAATGCGTCTCATTACCGTATTTCGAGAAAGAGAAAAATTGCCCGCCATTTTACTTATATTCGGGTCTCATGTGTGCTCGGCAAATATAGAAAGACTTTCTTTAATTACTTCACCATCTGCGAAAGGTTTCTTCCTGCGCGCGAGTAAAAGCGATATTTCATATGATGTACGGGGCATGTTATTCATTGATTCACATTTCTTAACAAACAAGTTCTGCTGACAACTAAGCTCCCTCTTTTTTTTTTTTTTTTTTTTTTTTTTTTTTTTTTTTTTTTTTTTTTTTTTTTTTTTTTTTTTTTTTTTTTTTTTTTTTTTTTTTTTTTTTTTTTTTTTTTTTTTTCGAAATATAGTCCATTCTTAATGCAGAGCCACGAGCGTACGATGTGTTGAATGTAGCGTGGTTCTGTTTGAAATGCCTTTCAATAATGTTGTATTTCTTTGGCACTGCGACTGTTAAATTACAGATAAGACATATTGGTTTCGATGACTTACCAATAGTAAAAATAAATTCTTCTTCCCATTCTTCATTGAACGATCGGACTTCATCACTTTTCCTTTTTGCTTCATGCTTACTTAGAGCCATTTCACACTGCACTTAAACAAAAACTGGCGGATCGACTCGCGTGAGTGTGATATGTATCAACAGTTTACTGACAAACAACTGCGACAAGGTAGTCATCCAACTGCGAGTTGCAACACGATATCGTAAAAAACCCCTCCTCCAGCCATGAACTTGAGCCCGTACACCTGCTCGCGCATATACACACACCTCCCTGCCACCCTGCCTGACCACATAAAAATAGATACGCATTGCCGCAAGACAAATAGATCGCCTTTGCGGAAGATAACACAGTAGTACATTCTTATATCCTCTTGAAGTTCGAACACTGCTCTATCAACACAGTATTTCGAAAATGAGCATTGCAAAATATGAAATTAGAATAGAATTATTATTTTGATTTCCAGTTAAGTAATTTTTAATTATTAAAGATTATAGCAAATCATTCAGCTATTGATGGGCCATTCAAAAAACCATGGCGGGCCAGTTTTTGGCCCGCGGGCCTAGGGTTGGCCATCCCTGGTCTAGGTTCTATTGCTGCGAATACAGACACCCTTCTATTAGTGGTAAAATTGATTTGTCATGCTGAAAAAATCGGCACACTTCAACAGCAGACAATAAACTCGTAATAATTTATTTATATTTTTATATTCGTGCCAAACACTGTTCAATTTGTACACTTCAGATAACATGCCTTCATCCCAAAATTAAAAAAAAAATAAAAATAAAAGATTGGCCCTATAGGTTTTGGATTATCACTCATCAAAGTCACAAAATAACCATCGTGGTATAGCAAAAAAAAAAAAAAGTAAATAACAAATGAAATAAAAATTACATGAACTGAAATCAGCGTATCAATGCATTTTAGGACGTGTTTGACAAAAGTTAGTTTTCAAAATTTCAGTAATAACCAGAACTCAAAGATATGCAAAAAAAATTACTTCTATTTGTAATTTTTTTTTAATACAAAAATATTTCTCCTTGTAATTCCAAAGGCATCTTGAAGTGGATCATAGCATTTAATATCAATATGAATTATCTTGTTTCTACATGTTACTAATTTTTGTAAACCACAATGCGTGATTATGCAAGAACTATTACTGGGCCTAATATTTTTATCTCGGGAAGTTGAACAGTGTTTGGTACAATTATAAAATAATGAATTTTTACTATGTCAGCGCCCTTAAGCTAGCGTAGTACAGTGTATTCCAGCATGCTGATCATTGAAGTTAGGATTTTTTTTTACTATTCTAATTTACATACATCTGAAGCCTGGACTAACAAAGCCAATTATCTGGTTCCAAGAAATGATTTACTCTTCTATAAAATGGTTAATCAGCTGAGAGTTATTCTTGGAAGATAAATGTCAAAGGCAGGCCACACAGGCGCCTCTCGCCTCTCAGTATCTGATCACATTAGTGGTGATATGCATTATAAAGTGGCGAAGACAGAACAGAAGGTTGTCCTTTAGTGCAACAGGAGCCCCGGGTGTCGGGTTAGGAGCGCGCGATGTGTTTGAAAACAAATATCCCACTAAAAGGCAAATGAGGTATCTCCACTCCTCCTTTCTCCTCCTCTTTCCTTTCGCTTCCTCGCGGAACGTTGTTTATCTCCCAGACTTTGATAACTCGATCCGCACGGTGCAATGTTCCCCACCTCCCCTTACCGAACCCAACGCAAACCATAAGCCGATAAAACATTAAATATTTATTAGCCGAGGCAAGTTTCCTTGTAGCCGAGACGTTGCCATGGCAACATACCTCCCCCCCCCCCTCCCACAGCTCGGCTATCTTTCTTTTTCTTTCCAGGCGTTTCGCGCCCCGTCACCCATCGGATAAACCCCATCCGCCGGATGATCCGTTGAGCCACCCCTGCCGACCCACGGCCCGGGAGATTGACTTCACCCCTCACCCTGTCCCACCCCTTACCTACTTCTTTCTCTACCGGAACTCGGCCGACCTTGTTTCCGGCGTCGCTCACGCCCCTAAACGAACGCTGCACGGGTGACCCCAACACCCCTCCCCCCTCCTCGTCAACCAGTTGGTCATTACTCCGAAGGCACTCTCATTTTCTGGTCCTACGGGCAAGGCCTCTGTAATCGCGCCAGGCACGGAATGTGTTACGTCAGATGACACGTAATTAGTGAATGTAGAGCACTTTCACGTGTGCCGTTACTTTTATTCGTTTATTATTTGAATTTCTCCTCAGTAAGGCTGCTCGGTCATAAAATATTTATAGTTTTGTACTAGTACTCGGGATCTACTTTAGGAGCAGCCTGGAAAGGGTTATCACACGTCTGGCTCAACAACATTATGTTCTCCGTAGTTTTTTTTCTTTTTCGTCCGGCCGGATATTTCGTGTCGCTAAGAAATGTCCGGTTTTTAACACGATGCGAAATAAAATGAAATATCTAACTCTCCTTGTGTGTATTTTTACTTTACATTTATTAAATGCATACATTTTAGCATTCATGTTATGTCTACAGCATTTGATGTACGTATTGTACCTTTTTTTATTGGTTATATAAGATACTTTTGTTCAAATTATTTTCCTTTTGAACATCGTTCACGTGAAATTCTCATAGAATAATAAATCTATTCTCAACACACACTGAAACCTTATTAACTTTATTAAACATTCAAAATAACATAACATCTTCCACTGTAATTTTACCCATTACAAACATATTTGTTTTCCTTTTATGAGAAGATAATTTCCTCTTTTATTATTCCATAGTTTCTGGTAAAACTAATCATAAATATAATTTATTACTTTTTTCTGAAAAATTGTGGGGTAGTGTACATTACAGCCGTCCTAAATAAAAACACGAAAAGGAATCAGTTTTATATATTTATGTCTACAGCTGCGTCGTTTCAAATGTTTTGACGTTACGGGGAAGTTTACAAGTTCCCCCCTCTCTCCGGCCAATCCTACGCCTTCACAAGGCAACACCTATGCCGAATAGGCTTACTGTTTTACGTGTTGAAATCACATCATAACTTTTAGCATTATATCACAAAATTTTTTCCATTCTTTAAAGACGGTTGTGTGAAATTTAGCCTTAGTAATGCAAAAAACCTGTCGCAAAAACACAAGAAATAATGGCCTTAACTAAGCGTTAATCCATGCGGTGTGTACATATATTGTAAATCTGCCAACTTCAAATTATGTGACAAAAGGTCCTCTTAAAATATAATTACATTAAGTCATAATTTTGTGAGTAATTTTTTATAAAAGTTTTTTCTAAAAAAATTTCGAATAAATATTTATGAGACAAGAGCTGAAACCTTTAATTTCAAAGGGATGGCATACTTTAATGTTTTATTATTTTATCTTCGCCGTAATTTTTTGAAAGGGAAATATTTAACGAACTCATTAGCGCTAATGTAACCGGCTATAACTGCGAGCTCGGTAAAGGAAGGTGTTCTTTCAAAAGACAGTTTTTCAGCTTATAATCCGGGGCTAGTGTTATTCCCTGTATTTATTTCTCCTTTAATCTGTTAGAAAGCTTTACAATGAGGTTATTCCCATCTGAGTTCGTGCACATCCTTTTTATAAAACATGCTAATAAACGAGGGTTTGGCTCGTTAACTTAGCTCGTTGCTGTGAACGCCGCTGCGTCTCGAAACACAAGCCTTTCTTTGGTCCCATCCCTCGACGCAGCGCATTATTAAGGCTATTCAAGAGGCACGTTTTGAGATTTAAGGAAACACTATGAAATCACGAAACCAAATCGAGATTACTTTTTGTACACTTTTCAAACTTAGTCATGAACATTTCAAAATGAAATATCTTGAAATTACCAGTTTAAATTTATTTATAAGCAACCGTGATTCTTCAAGGCATAGCTACAGTTCGAAGAAGTACTTCATCTGGAATAAGACAGTTCGTTGCCTTTCACCAGCGCTTAAGACCTTAATGTTAAGGGCGCTGCCTACCTCGGAGCCCTCGCGGAGAAAGTGAGTGAGTGAGTGATTTTGGTCAGTGCTTAACATCGAGGTCTTTAGCGCTGGTGAGGGGATACGTGATGTGAGTATGGAGCAGCGCCGGAATGAATGGGCGGGGGAAACGGGAGATCCCCGAGAAAACCCGCCGATCAGCGGCATCGTCCGGCACGATTCCCACATGCGAAAATCCGGGGACCGACCCCGCCGAGAATCGAACCCGGATCGCCTTAGCGGGAGGTGAAACGTCTGACCTCTCGGCCACCGCGGCCCCTCTGGCGAAGAAAAAATAGGTTTTTACACGTTAAATTATTTTCTCTGGCACTCGGTCACCTTTTGTGATATTGTTTCCAGACGAAACCCATTTTCTGCGCCGAGAAAAGGAGAATCTTGCTACGTTGATAAAATTTAATCAGGAATTTTTAAAAGGTACCAAGTACATTTTTTGAGAAAATTCAGACTCTACGAGTTTTCTACTCCCCAAAGCCATCTCTTGGCTGTCAGTAACAAAGAAACCAAGTCCTATACAAGAAATACTTTAACGGACTAGTAAATATATGTGGAACTTGCAAATGGTACTAAGTCCTGGGCATAGTACCTTTAGTTAATAACAGATTATATGGACATTACAAGGGCATTGTGGTTCTCTACTTTAAACAGTGCTGTTACTACCAGTTCGTTTACAAATCTGATGTGAAAGGAGTTGTTGAAGTACATGAAAAGCTTCATACCTTTAATCTTCATCTCCCAGGACAGTTGAGACCCGTTGTAATGCTTACAGAAAAGTAACTGTACCAATTAAAAAATCAACATTTGAAAACATTCACGGTATGTTGCAGTTTACTACGAAGCGGTCAACTTATACGACAATGTACTACATTGGCGGCCTGCCGCAGACTAATAGACATGTCCAGGAATGTGCCAACAGTGCATTGTTTTGTTTATGACTTACATTATTGTCTTTGAAAAATCTGTTTCCATGTTTTTCAGTAGTTTTTTTCACTATCATACACCAAGGTTCCAATAATCTACACCAAGGACATTATGCTCTCTCTGATAGTATAATATATAACACTTCTTTGTGTTTTTAATGTTCGAGATGGTGGTTTTTGCAATATACATTTCCATGTGTCATATTATTAGTTTCTCACTAGAATATGCCAACATGGCACTAACATCTACTCAAGACGTTATGTTTTATGTGCTATTGTTAGAATGAACGTTGCTTAGTTTTCAAAAGGTACCAAGTCCACAAACTTTATCAATTTATTAAAGATAAAAAAACAAAAGCGTATCTACGTGACTTAGAATTCATATTATTCTACACACTCTATACTTTCAAGTTATCCATTATTGATAACCTGTTTCATTTCCAGATCCACAATGATAGGTTTTTTGTTGTTTCCCAACAATCTGCTCGCATGGACTTGGAACCTTTTGCAAATTCCTGATTCAATTGTAGAAAATAAATTATGAATGGCCACTTTCGCGTTTTTTTTTTTTTTGTAAAAACTCTTTTTTGCCCACAATGTTCAGGGTATTAACTGCTTACACGAATCCATAGAAATGTACGCGACACCGAGACAAACAAAAAAATCAGTGGTGGCATATATGTAACTTCAGCTGTTACTGAGCCAGGTCGAAAATCAATTAACCTGTAAAATCCTATGCTTGCCCCCACCGTGGCTTCAAGGTAGGAAAAAATCTCTCACTCGCCCCAAGGAAGTTGAAAACGTACATTCTTTCACAACGAAGCATAATTGTAGATATGCACACAAGGCATTGAAACAAGTTGCTGCAAAATTATTTTTCATCAAAAATCAATAGCTGGAGGAATGACCGTAATTTCCTTCGTTAGAAGGGGCATCCGACTATCGCGAAAATATCTCGCAAAGTTAAAATTTAGTAAATTGTGTGACTATACGCAGATTTCATTGGTAGGAACGTTAAAAATTCGCGATATTTTCTGGCAACAGACTGGACTACAAACGCTGTATAGGCTCGTTCGACGTCTTCCTATAGCGAAGAATGCTTCCATAAAATAATTCAAGCCTCCATCGTAAAGTGGCCAACTTCCGCAAAGTGATAACACATGTAAATGATATCACGTAGACGCTCGTCGCCAATAAACTTATAAATATTGACCTGAAAAATTCTCAGGTCCAATGACGTGAATGATAGCCTCCAAGAATATCTGTGGACTCAAATTTTAATAACACCTGCTCATTGGCTGGAGGCTGACACAGTTTGTATCACGCAAAACTAAACGTGAAATTTTCATTTCCCTACGCTCTAAATCTGAGTTAGTGAATATTCACTGATTCACGCTGACGGATGAAGCAGTTACAACAATTTGAATCAGTGAAAATAGTCACTGTTTAATTAGTGAATATTCACTGATTTTCATCAAGAGTGCCAACATCTCACAAATGAATCAGTGAATATTCACAGTTTTCCAGTTATTTTCAAAGAACATTTTTTACTTTTTGAATCAGTGAAAAATTACTGGAAAATCTGTGGACATTCACTAATTAACTTGTGGAATGTTGGCACTCTTTATCGGAATCAGTGAATAGTCACCAATTTCACAATGGTTTCTCACTGATTCAATTTGTTGAAACTACTCAGATTTAGAGTGTAGCATATAATCGCCCCGCCGAAGCTAATTCTGTGGGTCGAAATAAACAGCTCGAACTAAAAATACTTGACTGAGCACAATAAACCTATCTCGCTATCCATTGGTAGGGTTGAGTAAAATTCGCGATTTCATTTTAACTTAGATAGGAATTTATTTCTGTGATTAGACCGTAGTTTACTAGAGCCGCTGTGTAACACTGCTGGGTCAGTTTAAGTGTGTTCTGTACCGGAAAATTCGTAATTTTATCATTGTACCAAGCACCACCCAGATCATACAAATTATGTTAATAGTAATTTCCCACAAATAAAATATTTTTTGATTCCATAGCTTTCTTACTGGCGCTTGTCAAAGTACCAGTTTGACTATTTTCACTACTTATCCAAAGTAAAAACTATTCAAATGATACTAATGAAAGCATTTGAGTGATAGTAAATGTATGAAGCTACAGAACGATATCTTTGTTATTTGACGTAAAAATTATTTTAAAAAGAGAGAGGTACTCAAACAGATGCAAAAATAGAGCTAAATTAAAAATATTTTTTATTCAATTAAATTTTTTCTGAACTAACAAAGGTATCATTCTGTACCTTAATACAATTACTTTCGCTGTAAATTATTTCGAAAATAGTCCAATCACTTCTTTTGCGTTCACTTGTACGAAAACTCTGGAACTAAGAAATTTTTTGGGAATTTCTGGGATATATATATGTTGTATGTGTGTAAGAATTGGTCAGTTTTTGGTAGTATTAAAAAATTACGAAGTTTATATGTGCAATGCGCTTGTAAACTTAAAAGTAAGGACACACGATTTTCGCAAAGAGATTTCAAAACTGATAGTATTTCAAACATTTTCAACTCACGTCCACTCTGGTGAATAGATAATTACAGCTCATGCATGTCCCGGGTTTTATCTACGATCTGCAGATGTTTGTTGTCGTAGTAACCTAGCAACCGTGCCATTACTCGACAGAGACTCTCGACCGATAACCAATCCATAGATACCAGTAGTGGTAAAATAACCGACCGTAGCAGTTGTAAAACACTCGCCTCGCATTCGGGAGGTTCGATCCTGATCCTGATTTCGAGTTTTCCAGGGTTATTCGAATTCACTCCGGGCGAATCCTGGGATGGTTACACACATATTCTTAAAGGCTAGCTTGTCAGTGAAAATGCAGAGATTTCGGCTTATCACCTATAACAAACATAGCAATGAAACTGTGTAGATTGGCGCCACAGATTTAATACCTTAACGTTCTATAATGAGTTAAATAGTACCGGTGTGTTATATGTTGAACTATTTAACCGCATGGTGTAAAACAATGCCACGTGCACATACTTTCAATATTTAATCCGTCGTTAGGCTACTTTCTGTGCTTAAGACATTTTCTTGTATATTTGGGCCACTTAAAATTCAGAAAATTCAGCAATGTACTTTCGTAATGTGCATCTTAACAATAGACTCTAGTTTACTTGTACAAACGCACAAATAAAACTATGTGACCCAATAGGTTAGTAAAATATTTAAAAAATACTACCTTCTTAACTAAAATGCATTCTGTCTTGAAATATTTTCACTGAATTTTAATGCCTGTAATACGAGCAGCCGTGACAAAGCAAAGCTTCCGTTACAGCATAGCTACCTTTAGGTCAATGCTATCATGATGAAGGAGGGAGGAGAGGGCTATACATTTAACATTTCAGAGGGTGATAAGTTACATCATTTTGAGCTGTTATAGAGGGCAAAGCAATAGCAAACAGATGTCAAAAATATTTATGAAAAATAACGAGTATTTGGCATGCCTTTACGGAAATATGCAATTAAGAACTCATATTTTCACAATTTCGTTTCAGTCTTATTAAAATGCAAAATTTGAAAATGAAAAGAGCTATTTAAGAACAAGTTTGACAGCTCAAAGCAGGTAATCGATGTATCAAAAAACTGAAACGAGAAAAATTACCCATCAACTTTGTTCGTAGCCGACAGTTTATAGAAATAATAATTTTGCACCATATACATTATTTATATGCATTCGTTTAATGCACTGTTAACATATATTTGCGTAAAAAAATTCTTCCTCCCCCTCCTCTAAAACCCCTATTAACTGCCTACGTGAGCTGCAGACCTGTCAAAAAAAAAAAACGAAAGGGTTGCATATTTAGGTTTGTTCTAAGCATTTGGGAACCGATAAGCATTTGGAAATTTCTGCAGCTGCATAACACCCTCATTAGGTGACTGCTTGTGCAATGCATTTTACACGTTTCAGATGTAGAATAGCAGAGCTCTAAGAGCGACATAACATGCGCATCACGCCTCACCATAGCCTTTAGGTGCAAATCACTGAACTGGCGTGGTGTCTTCTAGCCGACAATTCACCTCTGTGACTCGTTATTTTATGATTTAATGTTGACTATAGGGTGTCCTGGGAGGAAAATGCAATATTCTGGGAAGTGATAGTACTGGTCATTGTGATCGAAATAGTTCATATGAGCGTGAGGTCAACATGGGACTGTTGTCAAGACAGTCCCATTTGAATGTAAACAATGATAAGCTCTAAAAAAAATACTGTTATTGATATTGATATACTTTATTTGTCATATAACACTACAAAGTGTTAAGACACATGTAATAAAAATAAAAGAAAACTATTACAAAACAACAAAAAGGAGCTATAAATCACTTAAATCCACACTATAAAATTCCTCAACATTATAAAGATACTTACATTGTAAAAAAATTTTAATCCTGGGCTTGAATTTTTTCAAAGGTAAGCTTTTAACTTGTTTAAGTAATATATTTAAACATATAATACCCTGGTATAAAAAGCTGTTTTGTGATTAGGTAAGTTTACATATTTTCATTCAATAATTATGTTTATTTCTAGTATTATAGTTATGAATGTTGTTATTATCATGAATACAACATAAATTACATTTAATAAATACTATTAGTTTTAATAGATATAATGATTGTTTTATTTGCAGTTATGTTCCTCCGCTTACAGTGACAGGTCATGTCACAATCAAGGAGGCAATACATTGTCATGGAAACATATTTGCATACACAGCTAACCGACTAACGTGGGCTGTGAACTGTAACCTTGTGTTTGACATGACGTGAAACAAAGTTGTTGTGTATTGTAATCATGTTATTACAGCAATGGAAAAAAATTGTGTGTTATCCTTATTCATTATATATTACAATTTCCTTGTAACTTAAAAAAGGTTTATAACAGCAAATAAAACAACAGTAATTTTGAGCTTACCAATGTTTACATTCAAATAGGGCTATCTTGACAACCATCCCATATTGACCCCATGTTCGTATGAACAATTTTTATCGCAATGTCCAGTACTACCACCTCCCAGAATATTGCCCTTTCTTCTTGGGACATCCTGGTGTATTGCACATGACCATACATTTTTTAATGGGGACCACGGTGGTCGAGGGGTCAGATCTCTCGCCCACTAAGGTGATCCGGGTTCGATTCCCGATGGGGTCCGACCTCCACCCCACCAGTGCTAAATACCGTGATGTTAAGCGTTGGCCAAAATCTCTTCACTCACTTCACGTTTTAAAGAATTCTACAGCAAGAGCTACATTCTTATTAATAATTATCTAAACATTGATTTTCACGACGTTTTTCTGCGAACAGATAAGCATTAAAAATTACCGAGCGTCCTGAAATGTGTATTCGTGTGTGTTAACGTTCTTTGAATACTATTCCAAAGCACACATTACTCACTCATATGAGGTAGTTTTCGAATAAACTTCTATAGGCGTTAATTCTGCACACCACGCGGCGGTTGGCTAGCCACACTCCCATCTCTATGATCGAGAATGTTCCCCCGGTGCTATTAACAAAAACCCATTTACAGCGAGGCGCTGTTGTGGGGCGCATCTCGCATGTTCCTCGCAAGGGGCTATCGTCGTAAAGTATTTACGCCCTGGGTCGTTATTCCGGAATGGCGAAACTCCCTTGAGGAACGACCGGCGCAGGAGGGACGTTTAAAATGTTGCCCCGCGCTGCAGAAGCGGCAGACGATGTATGGATGTAAACTTTACAATAAAAACATTCTTAGCATACTAAAGTTATTTCCTTTTTGTTTTGGGTGCTTTGGTGTATAATTCGCCATCGAAGATGGCTCTTATCAACCGAGAAATGCTGTGAAAGCTTTCTGGCCTTAAGAATATCCATCAACCTTAAGAGGCCGTGTGTCACTGTTTCAGGCGCATGCATGCAAACCGCATTAATATCTTACGTTGGCTATAGCGATAAGATTATTACACATACTACCAACATAATCTTTGCGTTTTACAAGAGCCAGAGTCGTTCCTATTTTCGCTGCGTTTGCCGAAGTCCAGTATAAAGAATGATTGCTACAAATTTTACAAAACTTATTTTCGTATCACACTGATAATGTAACCGTTTATTATACTTGATTTTGCAGAACGCAGCAAAAATAATGACTGTGTCTTTCAAAAAGCACGAAGATAATTTTTTTTTTAAATATGTTATACTGTGCTATAGTGGTACTAAAATATTCCTTGATTTATGTGGGGATCATGCAGGTTGCATACATGCACCTGAAACACTGACACGGCCTCGTAAGTATAATCTCTTGAGACGATCGTCTAATTAAAGCTATTTCGATCGTTTGAGAACCGGTAACTAGGACGACATTTGGGCGACTCTGACATGAGAACTATATGCAAAGTTTGACTACTGCGCAGGAGCTCCATATTGCCGCATTTTACTACACAACTTTAGAATGTTATCAAGTACTTTAACTTGTTGCTAAACTAAATATTCTTGTTGGATGGTCGCCATTGATAGCAACTACAGTCGGCCAACCAGACCTTCAACTACATTGTGACTTGTAACTGATGCAGTAGAGGTTTTAGGAAATACCATAAAGAAGGCTGAGTCGAAGAGTTTGGAGGTATTTTCGAAGAGGCGTGCAATGTAGCTGATGATATAGAAAGTCAAATAACTCTTTCAAAACTTGTGCCAAACAAACAAGGGAAAATACACCCGCTAGTAACGCAATTTTTTATTTTATTTCATTCCTCAATTTAAACAATATTTATCCGTTAGTTTGTTGACATTGCGTAGCCTCATATAGGCGGTTCAGGAGTAAGTGAGATTTTTTGACACCCTAGTTCCTTATTTTCCTTTCAGATAATTATAATTCCCTATCACTTATTATTATAAACAAAGCGACGAAGGTAATAATGAAAGTGTTTAGGTTATACCGTACTCAAATGTCAATGTCTGAAAGTCACAATAAATAATAATGTTTTTTAATTATTATTCTCGACAAGAATGTCGTCAAAAGAGCTCTGTTTATCGCGAACCGCCTGCACCAACCAACAGCCAACTTAACAACGACGATGAAGTAATTAAGGATTCCACTAAGTACGAGCAGTTTCTGGAAGGTAAGGCACTTAAGAGGCCTCCCTACCTGTGCTTTAAATGCGTTGCAGCGAGTTACGACCGTTATTTTTTTGATAAAACAATTTAACGCGCATTATATTTGTATAGCTACGACAAAAAGACAAACTTCAAACTATGTCCCTATAGTTTTAAAAGTTCTGCACGATTACTTCAAACGTCATTTTCGGGCCCCTCAAAATTGCCAAAAATGGCTTTTCCAGACTGCCGTATCTGTAAAAATAACAACTGGATTCGAAAAACGTAACTGTAAAAACAAACGTTATACTTTGAACTATGCTGTCCACAAATAACATAAAGTGGTCACAGCTTAAAGTTTCATAGGAAAAAGGATATAGTGAAGCACTGCATGCCAGCTGTATAGTTTGCGCGGAGAAGAGATAATATGTTACATACGTCGGCCAGCGGCACTCTTACCGCTCCTGCCTCACACACACAAACGCAGTCTATCTAGGGAGGCCCCTTGAGATTACAGTCAGAGTTGAAACTTAGTGGAAAGGTGGTATAACACAACTACGAAACCTGAGACGGCTTGCGATACTTTAAAAAGTGTGACACTTAATTCGTCCCGAACATCGCAGTTCTACTTCGGATATTTGCAACAATTCCAGTCACAAGTACACCAGAAAGGTGATCCTCTTCTTTAAGGCGACTGAAGACCTACCTTAGAAACACAGTGAGGCAGGTCAGACTTAATAGACTATATTTAGCAAACATTCACAAACAATGGACATTCAATGATAAAACTGTTATAGATGCGTTCTAATTGAAACAAAGACGAAAGACGAATTAATGGTAATTACTCGGGCAAGGAAAACGAATAGTCACAGTAATACTTCTGAATACAAAGTTATAAAACGATAAATCTTCAAAGGCGTTTGATTGTGGTTATAGATATGATTTTAACTATTTGTTTGTATTATGTATATAAAAATAAACTTTCAGATTCTTAAATTTTTGAAATATTTTCTTGTTGCTCATAAAATTAAAAGAACACTTTATGTCTCAAGAACCAACAAAAATATAATGGTATGTAAACTCGGAAGCTTAATTTTCTTAATAATACAAATGTTTACACATTTCAAAACATTTTCATTTGTAATATAAAACTTTGTTAGTCGTGTAATTCAAATTGTTGGTCTGGAAACCCCTGAATAGCAGCAATTTGCACCTTAAAATCATTGTTACGAAGGTGCATCTCCGGACCCCGTTTTTGTCTTGGGGTGTATACATTGAACTTTTTTTTTAGGATAAACCCCTCCCCCCTTCCTTCGTGAGATAATTCCGAATCAACCACTGGTCACCCTCACTGGCTCTCATGACATCTTCACTCACTCACACCCGTGTGATGCCTGTTCTCAAATCACGGTAGTTCATTACTGAAGTGACATAATTTTAGTAAGTTACAGACAGTAAAACGTCTTCGCGCGAAAACACGTTGCTAACTTCTATGAAAAGAGAGGCCGCAGTGGCCGAAAGGTCAGACCATTCGCCTCCTACTAAGACGATTTCCGGTGGTGTCGGTCCCCGGATTTTCACATGTGGGAATCGTGGCGGACTATTCCGTTGGTCGTCGGTTTCTCTCGGGGACCTCCCGTTTTCCACGCTCTCTCATTCCGGCTCTGCTCCATACTCGCATCATGTCACCCCTCACCAGTGCTAAAAACCTTAATATTGAGAGCTGACCAAAATCTTTCAATAATTTTGTGAAATGTGTCTGGCGAGAAAATAGTATAAAATCGTATATGCGTTTAAATCTCTTCGTGGGAAGTAGTTGATCTTCTCAGTGAAATAAACTATGACAAACGCAACATATAGAAAACTGTGCAGTCTTGCCAACTAATTCGTTGAATTTGCATCAGGTTGATTTGATCGCAAATAAACGAAAATATTCTTAATTTTAATAGCACGCGTGCAAAACATTTAAAGTTTGAAAGTACAATGGACGCTCGATTAGGCGTTATTTTCGAGCTACCTGGTACCGCAATTTAAGCAACCTATGTTACAAACTGTTTTACATATTCTTAATTAAGTTTGCATTACTGGCACACATATTTTTAAAGAACTGAAATTTGCTGATATTTGCCATCTGACCTGGCAGTTTATACGTGTTATTTCAGGACGCCAACTGCCTTGAATAATTTTATACGTTGAAGACTCAGGGTGAAGGTGCGATAAGGGCTACACTGATGCGCATGTAGATTGCACCCTCGATTCCTACGCCAGGGAACTAAATTTATGGCACGCTGCACCACTGGAAATACTGGACTTTAAACGGTAAAACTATAGTTTTATTAGTGTGAATAATGTCCTGAAGTACATCGTATAAACCTTGATTTGTATCGCTTCTACCTGATAAGTAGATTTTATGAAATAGTTGTGTAAAAAAGCCGTTCGAGAGTTATAAAATTGTTTTTTTTTTTTTAATGGGCGTTGTGTTTTGAATGTAAGCTCACTTGAAAATAATTCTGTACAGTTAATTATATTTTCGTAAATAGGTAGATTGGTAACAAGTGTAATAGTTTCTAAAATAAATAAGTGTATCTAAGCCCACCGAAACGCATTTAAAAAGCCATGTTGGCAGACCCTAAACATATCTCCGACAGCAAGGTCATTATAGAAGGAAACATAGGCTTCAAAAATCAGGATGAAAAAGAAAGCGACCATGGCTTATAATAAGGTTACATTCCTACACACGTATGGAGTGATTTCGGAAAACTATGGAACATCTAAATAACTGTAGCCAGACCGGAAATCAACCCTGCTCCGTCCTGAATGCTTGTCAAGTGTTATTTGTATCTATGTGCTACCTAATTTAGTACAGCTAGGGCAAGTAGTTTCTGTTAAAATATATTTTAATCACTTTGTTTCAATGTCGTACTTGGTTATTTTTAGCATTTCTTTGTAAAGACGTGCCATTAACTGTGTCATTCAAAATACGGTTCCTGCAACACCCGAAGACGTTGAAAGTAAAAAACTTCCAGTAATTGACCACGTAGCAGATCTGCATGGTGCAAAAATCTTCTTGTCGAAAACTACCAGTCCTTAAGTACAAACTGTGAGCATTAATGCTTGACTGTCTTTGGTAGAGACCCGTGTCTTTCAAGAAAAGGATTTTGCCCCAGTTTGCCGTACGTGCACATCTGCAGTTCTGCTCCATGGTTATTGTCAGCGTGTCTATGTAAAGAGCCGTATCTCATTTGACTGAGTCAGTTACAATACTGTTCCCGCAACACCACACGTCTGTGATTTGCCGGTAGAATACCAAAGCTCATGAGAGTTAAAATATCCAATCACTGACCACGAAGCAGAACTGCAGATGTGCACGTAAGGCACTGAAACCAAGTGGGGCAAAATTCTTATCGCAAAACACGGGGTCCTTAGTTATTGGTCTTGTTGATTTAGAAGATATTGTAATTCACACATGGGTGAGTTTTGGGTATACTAAATCTGATATACCTAAAGCTAGACCCTACGGGTGAATACTGAAATGTAACATGCACGGAGGCAAAGTATGAAGAGAAAAAAAAAAAAAAAACACATTGTGTACGGCTACTGTCCGTGGTTTTTTCCTAGTTTACATACGAACCACTAAAACGTATTTATCCATGTAAATAACAGCTGGTTCCTTGTTTATGATAGATCTCAACAACTGTTGTTCTCTCCTTATCCACCTTACTTGCACCGTGATAGTAGAGTTGTGGTAAATGGGTATTATGATATTCTGCAAACGTTCGTTATCTATAACGGCACCAACCTATCTAATATTTCGTCCGTCGGATTTCAAGTGTTGACGCAAATTAATTTCTTACTAAGCTTTCACTCGAATGGCTTATATAAAGCGGAGTGCATGTTTTCTACAACCAGAATATAGGCGAACCGTTGAGCCACAAGTGTAGTACAAAACAAAACCTGTATTTTGGTGTTTGCACCCACACACATTATAAATTTATCTGCTGCTTAAAATGAACGAGGAAAGAAAGTTCTATGCATAATGGAACTTTTGTCAGGTTGGACACCGTCTGTTGGCATAAATCTCACCACGTCAAGATAGTGACATTCTGTTTCGGAATAAAAAGATGAAGCGAGGCTTCGTTTGCATTGTTTGGTATTCCGTCCTCGGAACCGCTTCCGTTAGTTTATATTTAGAATTTTTAAAATCTCAAAAATAAGAAAGAAACAAGAAAAGAAAAAGACTCGCCTATATAGAGTCGAGGAAGAGAATTCTCATTTAGCCAATATTACCGACACTGCAAAGAAATTACGTAATATATAGGACGCTTACGGCAAATTGAGCACTTTTTCGCGCCCAGCTGAATTTTAATTTTCAGTACATTTGTAACTTATTTTACTTGCTAACGTAAAAATTTGCATGCTGGTATTGGCAACATTTTATACGCCTAATTCGCACAGCTCTCAGTCGTTGCATCTATTGCGTAATTTTGTATTATGTGTTTCAAATGCCTTTTAAAAGTACAAGTTACTCTGGAGCGCCTAGAATAGAACCAAATGAAAACTGTATTTAAAGGTTCGATTTAATTCCTTCCGTCTAGTACCATAAGCCATTTCCTATTTTTGTATGAAAATCTTAGTCCAGAATCTTTAGAAAAGTATTTAGACGCGTACAGTATGCTTCAAGTGTTATTAATAGAGCCACGATTTTGTCGCGAAAATATTTTTGCAACATGTTGTTTCAGTGGTGCGCACCTGCAGCTTTGCTTCACGGCTATTGGCAGCATGTCTTTGCTCAGACACGTCTCTAATTTGACTGCACCAATAACAATGAGGCTACTGTGCCGCAATACGCCTGTGATTTGTCAGTAGAACCTCAAGACATGTGACAGTTAAAACGTCCAATCACTGACCATGAAACAGAGTTGCGGATGTGAAGATAAGGCATTGGAACCAAATTGTGCAAAAATCTTTTCGCCATAAAATCGTGGCTCTAGTTATTAATAAATGATAACACGGCAGTGTCAGGGCTGAATTTCTCATAGAGGCAAGTTGTCGGTCAGAATGAGCACTTGTTTGGTGAGATGCGCCTAGAGGGTAGAGGTAGGAGTAATGTGTGTACTCACTCGTCCTTATCGCTTCCGAACTTTGGTCCTCGAATGCGTGAAGTACGTTCACCCGGCGGCCAACATAATCAATGTACAGGCACTCCTTTACTTTAGTTTGCGGTAAACTTACATATAGTACGCAAATGCTGAAAAGCGAGAAGTTCTACTTCCTGTAGTTACATGAATTTCATTTTTTTAAAAAGACGCTCGTACTTCTACAGCATGTACTAGCGTGCAACAATTGATCATTCAGAGAGTATAATTTGGTTTCCTTGAACGGATTAAATATAATATGTGGTAACACTATAATAATTCGTCATATTAAGGCCATACTCTCTAGTTCCTACTTTTTTTTTAGCGATATTAATGTTTTACACCTAAACGGGAGTCGATATCAAAAAAATGTCCGGCAGTTTTGCTTAAAATCGTCTTCTCCATGTTGGCTCATTTTGTCAAGGCAGTGAAAACTACGGTTTTAGCTAATTATGTAGTAAACGAAATTCCGGTTAACTGACTTTTTAGTCGGGACTGTACAATTTCTTGTTTTTGGAAAAAAAAATTATCTATCATTACAAAAACAATTTTAAACAAAACTGCTAGGCAAATATTTGATATCTGTTCTCGTTTAAATTTAAAAAAAAAAAATGTTAACGGTAGAAACTGAAGAGCAAGGCCTTAAGATTTCGAAATTCAGTTAACAGATATATGTTAAATATTTTAACTGTGATATTATACTTGATACATTGGTCATATATTTCCGAAACTACACATGTCTGCTCTCTTATTAGCCAGGTGCACTCGGTGTACTGTTCCTTCCAAATTTGTTGAATCCCGCAAAGTGTTTTATCACGATATCAAGGTAGCATATATCACGAAATATGGTCAATTTACCCTACTTGGTACAATCTATGGGCATTGCGTCTCGTCGACAGCGAGGACATTACAGATGGCAGGAACTACGATATGAATCGGTCATGGCCTTTGTTAAAGAACCATAACGGCATTCGCCTGGAGCGATAACAGTAAGCCGTGGAAAACTGTAACCAGGATAGCTGGAGTCACATATTCTCGTAGTCAATAGTCTTGTAAACAATCTCGAAATGTAACCAGTCAGTGGGGGCTCGTGGGTTGTTGCCAGGTATGGCTGCAGTTGCCAAGAGCTGTACAGGGTTGTGCGCTGGTTGACTCTACAGCCACTGACATGCTGATGTGCAGGTGCCCCTTACTACTGAGTGGTCACAACACATCTAGTAGCCGGCAAATATTTCATGGTCGTTGGTCTATGACGCGTTCATCAAGAGTATACAGTTCCGACTATCTGCAGCCCTACCTGGCAACAACCCACGAGCTGCCACTGTAAACAGTTTTTATTTTACACGACGTTTCGTCACAAACACACAAGAGTAACAATTGCGTTTGAGAAGTGATATAAGTTTACTTCTAAAACTCTCAGCGGTGTTAGCACACTGGGCCATTGTTATTAGGCGAAGTACTTCGATTTTAATTCCTTCCCATAAATGTTACTGTAGGTCATTCGGGTAAAGTGAGCACTAAAAGTTTACCGTTGAAAAGTATCACTAACAATTACTGCGTATAATTTAACCTTAACTCTGGTTGCTTACTATTTATATTGTTGGCAGCGAAATTACGCAATATAGTTCCGTGCGTTTCCTAGTTAAATACAACACAGAAACAAATCAATCGAAAGTGACATAATTTGTATTTTACGTAATCAATAAACATTTTTTTCTAACTATATATTCATACACAGTAAAAATATTGTGCTTTTACAAAAAGGTTTTTTTGGAAACCAGTTTCCAAAAAAGTTGTTGGTAACACTACAAAGTCTTTCTGTAAAATTTACAAAAAACTTTTATTTTTACAAATTTATTTGTATATTTACAAACATTTCTGTAAATATACATACAAATTTTGTATATTTACAGCTAATATCTGGTTAAGTTTATAACACTTTTTTGTAGAGTTACAAAAAAAATTTAGAAACTAGTTTCCAAAAAATTTTTTTTTGTAAAATTACGAAATGTTTTGTAAAATTTGTCAGGTCTCCTAGGTTTACTTTGTTTCAAATCGAAAAATTTGCTCATTAACGTTTATTTTACTAGTTCGCAAAGGTGTTTACGATATTTGTAACCACTTTAAAAGGTTTGTGACATCATACTTTCATTACCTGACTTATTACGTTCTGATATTAGTTTACAAGAATTTCCTTGTAAATGTGCAAATTTTTTTTACTGTGTACTGACTGCACAATTTATCTTACACGCGCAAACATAAAGTGACGTGTCCAGAGAGGTTATACACATCCCGCCGATAGCTGTTACGCGCGTAAAGATACAAATCGCCTGAAAATAGAACTTTAGCAGGGCTTTCTTGAGTGCTCACTTTACCCCGAACCATTTATATCATATATAGAGTCACTGATTCTTGGTGAAAATAATTTTACATCAACTTATTTCATTGCCTTGCGTGTACACGTTTATTGGCAGTGTGTCTGTGCGAAGGCGTCACTCATTTGACTGCGCCAATCAAAATAGGTTTTTATCACGTCACCACACGTATGTTATTTACTAGTAGAAGCCCGTGGCAGAGTTGACAACATCCTACCACTGTACCGCGACTCAGAACTCCAAGCGTGCATACGAAACACTGAAACAAGTTGTTACTAAGTTCTTTTCGCCATAAAATCAGTAGTTCTAATCGTATATTAGGCCATGTTGAATATATACAGAAAATATAACAAAAATTGTTAGGAATTGGTCCCGATTTTTTAAATTTAATTGTTGAGGAATTTTACCTTACTGGACGACGAATATTAATATATGTCAGGTATTTTTTGCCGACATTTAAATGTAGTTTGTTTTCTTTGTAGGTAATTACATTTTTCCCTCGATTTTTTTTTTCGGTTAAGTGACGTCGAACATGGCGGAGAGAAGAGTTCAGTTTCAGGTGCTGCGTTAGATGATCCCATTGGTCGGCGGTCGAGATTAGCCAGCCCTGCATTAGACGGTATTAATAAGGCATGCAGCTCAACGCTGCCCGCTTCCAGCCCTGTTCCATTCCGCTCTTGAATTAAGTATGCGCTGTAAGAAGAGAAGCGGAAAACCAACATATGCTATCATTTCGCTCATAAAACTGGCTCACCGCTGCCTATGAGGCTGATAGACATACCTGCCTCGTCCAATCACAGTGTCCACGACGGAATACGTGTTATACGTGTCCAAATTTTGTTGGCAGGACTGTAATAAGGATATAATAGGAGCACTGGTCTAATTCGAGACAAGTTGACTGTCTGCAACGGGAATTAATTGAGAACCTGGTCAGAAAATGGGGTTTTGAGGTAATCAAGTTCAAAGTTTTTCAAGTCCTGGTAAATGAATGTAGGTGTCTTTATATAACGACCTCTAGCTCCATCCATTATTGTCTGAGGGAAACCGTTTTGTCTTTTTTACGTATAGATTGATTCTAAATTGACTCGCGTTTTTTTTCAGGTCTTTAAAAACAATATATTAGTTTTACCGTACTGTTGAAATAATTGCCAACTGGTGGTATTATTTTTATTAAACGTAAAACAGTTTAATATAAAACATTGTAATTAGTGCGCACGAAGCACAGTCACCTCCGAATATCCCCAAGCTTTCATTTCCGCGGACCGTAATTGGCTATATTACGTATCGATGAACTTGTTCATAATCCGCGTTGCGGGTACAAACGATGAAATAAAAAAACATGATCTCGCCCCATAGATTTTGTTCACAGCGAAGAATACCTGCCACAGCCCGTTATGGACAATGATGCTTGTTGAATTTCACACCAAACGATCCCTGCGCAGGATAAACAAGTGAAAGCGAGAAGCCATGATTAAAGTAGGGCTGCAAACCAGAATGCTACATCTTAAATTATTTTATTACTTTTACTGCTCTTAGAGCTACTCGATGCGTCAGTATAGTGTTCTTTGTAGGGAAATATTAGCATTGCAAAATAAATTTTCTTCTAATATGTTTACATATAAGCATTTATTAACACATAGTAAGGACAGAGTGAGTTAATTTTGCGTATTGACATCTAGAAAAAAGCATATGGAAAGACGGGTTTTTAATCTGTCCATAAAGCATATATAGCGGACGTAATGCTACCCTGAAATTCGAAGTTTGTTCCTGAGATTTCTTACACGATATCATTTCCAGGCAACAATAATCCCCTGCATTTGGAACAGAAAATACTGCTACAGTAATGAACTGCGGCAACTTAATTTTATCATTCTTTAGTCCTTTCGGACCAAAGTAGCGACAGGATATTAAGGGTGTTCAGGTACGATAAATTCATAATTGTATATTTTTATGAAATAGTGTTAGTTTTGTAGACGATACTTGTGAGTGCAGTTTCCTCTTACGAAACAATTTTAATTAGTATAGTTTTCTAATAACGGGGTTTCAAAGTCATAATTGACATGATCTGCTGCCATGCAAATAGTGAAAACTAATTGACTTACGTAAGTGAAATAATTCACAGTGAATTAACATACCACGGGCTAAGTAACGAAACATTTTTTAAAAATTCCGTGATCAATTTTTGTATTTTAAAAAAATGCTGAATTTTCAACTTTTTTCTTCTACTTTTGCGATTTTTTAAAAAAATTCAAAATATTACGTTATGGTATTTTTAATTCTTTATTGCATAGCTCATGGTATGTGATGTCACAGTGAATTGTTTTATTCAAGTAGGTCAGATGGTTTTCACTATTTGCATGGCATCAGAACAAACAACTTTGACTTTGTTGCACCGTTATGAGAAAGCTATGAAAGCAAATATTGTTTTGTAAGAGGAAACTGCACTCGCAAGTACCGTCTACAAAACTAACACTATTTCATAGAGATATAAAACTATGGTTTTATCGCACTTGAACATCCTTAAGTGCGCGGTCTACCACCATTTTCATCACCATTTTAATTTTTTATTTGTACCAGATATTATTTTCTTATTTTAAACACAAAATGTGACTAAATTTGGCTCTTATGAAATTTTTTATCTCTCATAGTTTTCGCGTAATGGTTTGTTAAAGTCATATTTTATTTTGCATGTTTCCGTTTTAAGGACTACACTTAAACCAACTGATATACCAAACTCAAAAAATCACAGTGTATAAAGACATTGCAGGCTACAATGGCATGATCATAAAAATAAAGTAAAAATTATTTGTATTAATGAAAATGCAGAAACTGAACATAAAAATTTAAGAAATTCAATATTTTTTTTTAATACAAATAATTTTTACTTTATTTTTATGAGTATGACATTGTAGCCTACAATGTTTTTATACACTGTGATTTTTTTAGTTTGGTATATCAGTTGGTTTTAGTGTAGTCCTTAAAAACGGAAACATGCAAAATATGACTTTAGCAAGCCACTAAGCGAAAACTATGACAGATAAAAAAATTTCATAGGATCACAGTTTTGTCACGGTTTGTGTCTGAAATAAGAACAAAAATATCTGGTACAAATAAAAAATTAAAGAATGGTGTTGAAAATTGTGGTAGCGCGCCCTTAAGGGCGCGGTCTATCGCACTTTTCATCACCATTTTTTTTATTTTTTATTTGTACCAGATATTTTTTCCTTAGTTTAGACACAAAATGTGACTAAATTTGGCTCTTCAGAAATTTTTTTATCTCTTATAGTTTTCGCGTAATGGCTTGTTAAAGTCATATTTTTGCATGTTTCCGTTTTAACGACTACACTAAAACCAACTGATATACCTAACTAAAAAAAATCACAGTGGATAAAGACATTGCAGGCTACAATTACATGCTCATAAAATAAAAAAAATAAAAATTATTTGAATTTAAAAAAATGCTGAAACTGGAAAAAAAAATTTTAAATTTCAATAATTTGTTTTTAAATACAAATAATTTGTATAATTTATAATAAGCCGTGTTCGGATTTCTTATTCAGTCGCCAACAAGCTGTGAGAGAGCAGGGACACGCTATCAGTTCTTATGGCGCAAGTCGACACCTCGCAATAGCAGCTCGTCGCACACTAGAACGGCATGCACACGTGTACCTGCCAACATAATCACAACGAATTTGCAGCTTACATAGATTATTTTTTAACAAAATCATTTTCAGAAATTTTTTAATACAATTATAATTTTTCAAAATGGTTTATAACGTTTAACATGTACCTTGTGACATTTAATTTCATTGTATTTTTTTTTTCATTTAATTTAGTATATAGGTTTTAGTGGGGTATATGTTGCCGTAACCATGCGTATGTTGACTTTGACATGCCGTTTTGCGAATACTATGATCGCTAAAAATGTTCCGTAACAATACATGCTGTAGTCACTACACAGTGAACAATCGCGGGAATCTTTCATGGTATCTTATTTACCAAAAGTTGGCAGCCTCGTTCATTTTGTAATATTTGAACTGGTGTTAACATGCAGACTGGCACTAAGGTAGGGGAAGGGAGGTGCAGACGAAGCATGTGCCTAGGACGCAGGAGGAAAGGGGGCGAAAACAGACAGGTATTTTAATTTTACTATCGACCATCTTGCTGCTACTACTGAAAATTAAAATCCACCACATGTTCCCGACTTCGGACAGGGTCACACGGTGTTAAATCGAGCGAGTTGGGCAACGGTTACATGTTGGAGTCGTATTTGGGAGGACCTGGGTTCGATCCAAGGCTCCGGCCATCTTTATTTCGGTTTTCTACGATTTCAATTTAGGCGAATGCTGGGATGGTCCCTTAACAAAGGCCATGGCTGACTTCTCTACCAGCTCATGTCACTGTACCAAGTTGTGTCACCGTCTTTAATGACCTTGCTGTCGACGAGACTAAATCCCACTTATCCTACCTTCTTGGTGGTAGAAGTCATGCAGCAACTGTTGCCACATTTTATATTTCTTCTGAGTGACGTTACATAGAGAAGCACCCTTAGTAGAAAATACAATCATTTTTCAGTTGGCCAACTGTTGGCAGAAGCGGCCAACATTCGCTAGTATGATCGTCTACCATTGCTGGAATGGTTGTTAATCAGGCCATGTCAGGAAATATGTGTGTGGTTATACTGAAATAATTTTAATGCTGGCAACTTAGTTTAAACAGACTGACATATTTCAGTATACGGCCCACGAGCATCTGAGTATAATAAGAATTATTGTGGTATACTTGTGGTTATTGTGTGGGTGATTTCACTATGCATCATGTATTCCACTTGTGACCACGGGTGTATTCCGATTGTTTACTGCCTGTGGGCTGCTTATCAGCACGCTCAGGTTTGCACAAGTGGGCCAGTTTATATTTGCTATTTGGTACAGTATGTTGTAGGCACAAATATTCTCTTAAAATAGGGACGTTCTGCTGTTACACCAAGAAAAATAGTACAGTGTTGTAGGTAAAATATTTCTCTTAAAATATGTATAATAGACAACTTAGGTTTGGTTGTCAGTACTCACCGGATTATTTCTTCTACAGTTCATATTGCTCAGGGGCAATCAACATACACTATTTTAGCAAAACTGTGGCTCCTACATATATTTTCTCGGTGTATTTCTTAGCCTCACGTCAGTTTCTGATTCCCGTCAGCAGGTAAAGATTATATCATTCACGCGTTATCTTTTTAAAAAGTTCCGCGGCATTTTTATTCCTAATATAGCTCAAGTGCATATCAGCAAATTTTTACGGCTGTTCCCAAGGATTGTCCCATCAAGACTTCCGCAAGATAGAACGCAGGGCCGAATTTCTTTAGAGCGGGTGGTGGATTCACTGCCCACTCCAAGTTCCCAAGTTTCTCCAGGAAGAGAAGGGGGAAAGGATTAAAAACTGGGAGGGTAATTTTACCAACTACTCTCTGCCCTCGAGGCTAAACCGCGCGAATAGCACAACTTCTTGGGAAGAAAGGCGATTCAAGAAGACGGCTCTGGCTAGGCCAGATTGTAGTCGGTAATAAATGTTGCAATAACGTTGTTCGAGCAATAAACACGAGCAGGAACATCCCGGTGAGGAATGAAACACAGGGTTGAACGCTTGTTTGTACAGCTTGCCGGAAATGTCCTGCGACATCAAAAGAGACGAAAACAACATAACGCATATTTTACGATTAGGGAATAGGGGCCCGCAAATTTCATGTTTTATTATTTTTCTTTTGGAAAAGACTAAACTCCAAGCTGTTATACGTTCGTCTTATGTTCCGGTCGGTCTACAGGGCAGAAAAAGAGGAACTAATAAAATTAAAACCAAGCAAAATACAAGAAAAAGTTTTCATTACGTTAATAGAACATAAAATGCAATTTCACGTCAACATAACTGTATGGGTCGTACCTAGGGCCACGATTTTGTCGCGAAAATATTTTTACCGCAAATTGTTTCAGTGTCTCACGTGCACATCGGTAGCTGTGCTTCATGGTTATTAGCAGCATGTCTTTGTTCAGACATGTTTCTCATTTGACTCCACCAATCATAATAAGGTAATTGTGACTCCGTACGACTGTAATTTGTCATGGCAAGTGAGAGCAAAATCATCCAATCACAGACGATGTAGTAGACCTGCAGATGTGCACACAACGCATTGAAACCAAATATTGCAAATATATGTTCGCCATAAAATCGTGGCTGTGATATTTATTTGTTGATATACTGGTTGAGTGATACACAGTAGTTTTGTGTTAACCTACGAGTAGTCTCGGTAGGAATAACAGCAACTTCGTGAGCGTTTGTCTGCGTTAAATATTTAATTGCGAAGGGGGACATCTTTGATACAACTGGAATTTAAGATAGCGTTGTATTACTACCTAGAACTGCACAGTCGTATCAGTAACGAGGGATGTTATATTCAGAGTGTTATCCTGTAGGGGAAATTGGTTAATTCGGCAGTCTTTGCACTGTGTATATATATATATATATATATATATATATATATATATATATATATATATATATATATATATATATATAGTGAGTGTGTGTGTTTTTTTTTTTACTTCGGATTTCATCTTGCACTGATATTTTAGAATGTCTTCCTCATTCAGCTAAACTAAAGCGGCACATAACAGATAAATTTACACGTGTTTCTGTAGTAAAGAAAAACATTTTCCGCGAAATAACAATTTACAAACACAAAAATTACAAATTTTAAATGTTGCCAAATTAACCAAATTTTGCCTCAAACTGCTTAGTGTGAGCGGTTTTGTCATAAAATATTTCACATGTGACTTGCTTGTGTTGGGTTGTTTTTTTTTATTTATTTTTTTAATATGAGGGTTTTTTCTCCGACACCTTCTGTACAATTTTGTGCCTTGGAAAGAAAATTATTGCAGCAAGTATTAAAATATATGTGTGGTTGCAGAGTGGTTATTTAATTTGTTGAAAATGATACATCAACTAAGCACCTCTTCTAGCAAAATAAAATTCTGCTACAATATTTAATCTAACTGTCACTATGCAGGCTCCCTAACCGCCAACTTATTGCCGCCAGGAACAAACGTTCTTGTATGAAGTGTTACTAAACAAGGATGAAATGATTGGAAATCCTGAAGGTCATATGATAATACAGAAATAGCAAACCATTTTCATAGTGGCGCTTATTGGTACAGCCACAGATATTCGGCGAAAAAAAAATTGTATGAACATGTTTTATTGTCTTGCGTGCACATCTGCACCTCTACTTAGTGGTTATTGGTAAAGTGTCATTGTGCCGACTCGTCACCCATTTGACTGTGCCAGTTACAATAAGATTACAGCGACACCACCTGTATGTGTTTAGTGGGTGGATCCTCAAGTTGCTGAGAAATTAAAAGGCAACCAGTCACTGCTCTCGAAGTAGAATCGCAGATGTGCACATAAGTAGAGATGGTGAAATTTCGTGAATTCAATGACCTGCATGTAAGAATAAAATATCCTAGGCATACTCAAGCCCTGTCTATTCGTTCATTGTCTGCTGTTCCACTGAGTAGCAGCTAGTGGACAAATGGTCGGGACTTGAGTATGCATAGGATATTTGATTCTAATATGCAGGTCTTTGAATTCACGAAATTTCACTATCTGTCGCACAACCATGTTAAAACGAATATTTTCGCCTACTACTTACTGACCACAAGAATAATCCTCTTCATATTATCAATTGCTCAAGTTTTTGTAAAGAAATATTAGGTACCATTCAGACCACAATGTCTATGTAAAGGCACGCAAATCATAAATTATCAGAAAATTAAAAAAAAGTAGTGGTGTTAATAATAATATAATTATCACAAACTAATAAATTTCATCTACTTAAATTTTCAAACACACTAGTGAACTATAAACGACCATATAAACTGTATATTGCTGTTCATAATATATACAGTTTAACCAATATGTCTCTGCGCTCTAAAATTATTTAATTGCCACTACACAAATGTATCTTCAGAAAAGAAAATTCTTGTTTAAATATTAACCACAGCAAAGTATATATGATAAAAAAAAATTCTTTTCGTTTGAAACATAAGGTTAGCCGGAAAAAATTGAGTGTCAATGAAGAAGTTCAGCAGTAATGTTTTCGGTAAAAAATAGTTGTATAGTAATTTTTTAAAAAAAAATCTGTGATTTTAAAGAATATTTTCTTTTTACAATAATACTGATATTTCCAACAAATTAAACACGAAAAAAAAAATTTAATACGAAATACATGTTTTTTTAAGAATTTGTTTTTTTTTAAAGCACGATACAGTTATCTAATAAACAACCACAAAGAAATCAATTTCATCGCGGTATTGCTAACAAATCAAGCATGGAAATAACTAATTTGGCCACAGGAAATATATGTTTCTTAAGAAAGTGTTTTTTTTTTTTTTTTTTTTTTTTTTTTTTTTTTTAAAGTAAGGTACATTTATGCAAACTAAACAGTCGCCAAGAAATCAGTTTCTTTGCCGTTCTGAAAGCGTTTTACTGTGTAAAATTTGTCTCATGCCATATTACAGTTATATTACTCACGCTTGTGAATCTTCATGTGTCTTGAGTCCCACGCCTTACATCTCGTACATTGGCGGCTCGTAGGTTCTTTTTTCTGTCAGGGCTGCAGTTGTCGAGGATTGTACAATTTTGTAGTTAACTCTATCACCACAGAGTGGTTACGAATTAAGCTACCAAAAAAGAGTAAGGACATTGTGACACTGTACGTCTGTAATTTGTCAGTATAACCCCGAGATAAATGAGAGTTGTGTACATAAGGCATTGAAACCAAATGAAGCAAAATTAATTTCGACACAAAATCGTGGCTCTAGTAATAGTTCTCGGGCACGTTCATCACGAGTGTACAGTTCTGCCCATCTTCACTCCTCCAAGGCAACAACCCACGAGCGGCTGCTGTTCCAGTTCGCAGCCATTCCTCAGCACTATAGACAGACTCTGTATTAAGAACGCTGGGTACAGTCCAGTTCGTTATTATACATAGTCACTGACCAAGAAGCAGAGCTCCATATGTGTACATAAGGCAATGAAACAAGTTGGTGGAAAGTTATTAACGGACTAATGACTAAAGCTAGAGTATACGGGATATAGTATATAGAGACACTGATAAATCACGAGAAAAGTTGATTGTTTGCTAGGCTCTAACATGATATGTATAACACTGAAGGTTTTGCACTTATATTGGCTATCGTTAGAGCCCACGATGTTTGGCGAAAAGAATTCTGCAACAGTTTGTTTCAATGCCTTATAAGCACATATGCAGCTGTACTTCATGGTTAGTGATTGGCTGTTTTTAACTCTCAGCGTCTAGGGTTCTACCCACAAATCACAGACGTGTGGTGTCGCAGTAACATTGTTCCTGTTGGCACAGTCAAATGAGCCACGTCTGTGTAATAATACATTCTGCCTATAACCATGAAGCAGGACTGCATATGTGCACATAAGGCAATGAAACAAACTGTTGCAGAATTCTTTTCGCGAAAAATCGTGGGCTCTAATATGAAGCGTTGTGTCCCTCTTCAACAGAACCAATTATAACTGAACAGTTTTAACACCGAACGTGTGTGATTTACCATAAAAAAAAACTGTTCACACATGTCACGATTGAGATACTACAGTTTATTGAAGACTATGTTGAATATTTTCGCGATTTTCCAGTGTCTCTAAGTATAGGCTACCCCATAGGGAGTTGAACCCGCAAAGTATTCCTGTCGCTTGTAATTGGTGTCTGATAAGTAGGGCCACGATTTTGCCGCGAAAAGATTTTTGCCCCACTTTGTTTCAGTGTCTCACGTGCACATCGGCAGTTCTGTTTCAAGGTTATTGGCAGCGTGTCTTTGTTCTGACAAGTTTCTCATTTGACTGCACCAATCAGAATAAGATAATTGTGAGTCTGTACGTCTATAACTTGCCAAGTCCAGTGAGAGTAAAATCATCCAACCACAGACGATGTAGCAGAGCTGCAGGTGTGCACATGACGTATCGAAAACAAATGTTGCAAAAATCTTTTCGCCATAAAATCGTGGCTCTACTGATAAGTGGAGACCGGAATAATTTGCGAGTTCACTGACCTGTAGGCTAGCCTCAAAGAATATATATGAACCCAAGAATACAATAGCTGCTCACTAGTTCGTTAACGCAGTGATGTGGGCCATCATTTAGTTACGTTTTTGTTATTGGCTCAACGACTTCCGGAAGCTGTCATAAGTAGGACTACGAACTTTTCGCGAAAATAATTTTGCCCCACTTTGTTTCATTGCCTTACGCGCACATCCTCAGTTAGGCATCATGGTTATTGGCAGTGTGTCTTTGTGAAGTGACGTCTTTCATGTGGCTGTGCCAATCACAATAAAGTAGATAGGATGGTTAGAGACACTGGAAAATCGCGAAAATGTTGAAAATAGTCTCCAATAAACTGTGGTATATTAACCGTGACACGTATGAACAGTTTTCTGGCAAATCACACAAACTGTTTGTTCAAGCTGTACAGTTCTGACTGGGTTTGTTGTAGAGAGAAACAAAGGTTCAAATAAACCGTAGCCAATGTCGATAGCCTACGAAACATTCAGTGTTATATACAGCAAGTTGGAGCCTAGCAAATAGTCAACTATTCCCGCGATTTTCCAGTGTCTCTAAGGATGGTGTATCGCGAAAATTTTGCGTGCCAGCATACCCTTGCAAACGCTGTAGTTTCTTGCAACGGGTACGACTGGGTGATGTACACCTGGCACGACGTTGCTGTCTGCAGACCAATAAAATACATAAAATATTACAACAGCGGGATTCTTATTTGCTCAGTCAAATAAGTTAACAACTCCATGTACAAGCGAAAGCCAGTGATATTTGATATGCAGAACGTACGTTTAAACCTAGCAAACAGTCAAATATTTTCCGCGATAAACCGTCATTGGAGACACAGGAAAATCGTGGCAATAGTTGACTGTTTGCTAGGCTCCAACGTGATGTATATAACACTGAATGTTTTGTATCAACATCGGCTATCGTTTATTTGTAGCATTTTTTCTCTCTACAACAGGCCCATTTAGAACTGCACAGCTTGGACACACAGCGTGTGTGATTCGTCCCAAAACTGTTCACACGTGTCACGGTTAATGTAATACAGTTCACTGGAGACTGTTTTAAACATTTTCGCGATTTTCCAGTGTCTCTAACCATTATCACTGAAGATAAGATTACTGCAACAGCACACGTATGTAATTTGCGGTTGGAACCTCAAGAGACGTAAGAGTTAAAACATCCAAACACTAACTATGGAGCAGAATTACAGATGTGAACGTAAGGCACTGAGACAATCTGGGGCAAAATTCTTTTAGCGAAAAGTTCATGACCCCAGTCATAAGAGTCGAGGGCCAGTTACGAAATCAACACGAACTTATAGTAGTTGGAATTATAGCTTGTTCTTAAAAGAAAACGCGAATTTTTCAGGTCTCTACTGATAAGAAATACTTGGGGGTTTCGTGGCCCAAAACAACGACGCGAATATGAAAGTGTGGGGATCTAATCGTGCCATTTCTTTGATGGTTGCAGTGAGCTCCAGGAAATGGCACGCTTTACTGAGATCTGGCACCAGATGGCTAGAGTTTAACCTCGCTCCAGACAGACACAGCCAGTCTCAATAATCGGGTTATACGCCCAGCGTTAGCTGGGGGTAGCTTGTGGGAATAACTGGCCGTCACAGATACGGGTAACTGGGGCCCGCTGTACCGCCGCGGGGCGACGTCAGAAAGAGGATGGCTCCATATCTGAACGCGCCCTGGATTACTCGCAGAGATGTTAGTGCTGCGGTGTCCGGTTTACTCCCTTCAGGGCAGGCACTATCTGGCGACGTAGTATTTAACGATACACCGGAGAACAGAACATTTCCGAATATAGCCACACAAATTGGTAGTATTTAATCTACGCCACAGAATTGTTACGAGTATAGAGAAAACAAGGGAGTTAAAGCAAATATTGTACAAGGACAATATAGGAAACTCATAAGAAAAACACGAGACGTTTTATTTGGTTGCAGCACACGCCGACAGGAGCGCTGTTCCTCCTGCAGTAGCACATTGCTCTGTGGGTAGTTTAAGTTTTATATATATATATGTTATGTATAAATTGAAATTTAATCGTGATTTTATAATACAGACATACTTTGTTTGATATGATTTGCATAAATTAAAATTTAATATATCAATAAACACTTTCTCATACCATTAACCTAAGAGAATTTCAGTCTGTAATTTTATAAACACCATAGATAACAAGAGACATACGAATGTGAATTTTGCTAGTGTTTCTAGCACACGCCGTCTGTAACACGTCTCGCGCTGTACAATGCTAAAAAGTTGGAGATTCCTATATTGTCCTTCACGATATTTGGTTAAAGGTCCTTCCTACCTTCGCTTGGGTTGTGTTGCAGCTAGTTGCTACTATTCCATTTATAACGAGTTTTAATATGTAACTTATGGCATTTTTATCGCGATGAATCGTCTCATTTCATTGGAGCAGTCAGTTTTTTATACGAAAGAGTAACATGAACTGTAAAATGTTTACATATGTGTAGAGCCCGGTAGCTTTCGCGAAAAGATTTTTGCAGTACTTTGTTTCAGTGCCTTACGTGCGCACCTGCATCTCTGCTTTGTGGTCAGTGATTGGATGCCTTAACATACAACGTCTGGAGGTTAAACCCGCAAATCACAGACGTGATGTGTCGCAGTTATCCGTGTACTGATTGGCTCAGTTGAATGAATAATGACTCTGCACAAAAACACTCTGCCAATAATCATGAAGTTGAGCTGCAGGTGTACACGTAAGACACTAAAACAAAGTGGGGCAAAAATCTTTTCGCGAAAACTACCGGGCCCTACATATGTGTTGTCTTTATCATATAACTTTTGTTTAGGCGGTTCGATGTAAGTGAGCACTTTTGAAGTTTCGCTAATTTTTCCAGTTAATTTTATTTCTTCCTGCCACTTTTTAATATAAACAATACAATAGCGGCCGGCATGTAAGTGCACTAGTACACGTGAACATCCAGTTTTCTGTGAAGAATTTTTGAAAAATATTTTATACATGTTTTTTGTAGCTCAATACAGTCTGTAATGTTTGTCTCCCTGATCACTAATGCACAGAGTTTTTATCCTGTAGAGCTGTTATGTTGCAAAAATGTACTGTGCACAACAGAGCTGCGCTCTTCTCTCAGTCTCTCTGCGCATGCACACATCACATTGACTTCTCACCTCTAATGGGAGTTTTAACACTGAAGAAGTGCATAGGTCTGACACTGCTCATGCCAGTTGATTGCGGAAACAGTTCCTTCTTTCACCTGTTGGTGGCAACACCTACTGGCGCTGGTAGTGTTACATCCCCGCAATTATAAAACACCAAGCCTAACATCTTCTTTGTCTATGCACCAAGCCGAACAAACATTTTGAATAAGTGACACAAACCTTGTGCAAAACCTACCAGGGAACACTGAGTGGATTTAAAAGTAAAACAAATGTCAATAATACAGAATACAGTAACGAATGTTTATTCGAAAAAACACTATTTTACATATTTCACTCATATATGAAATATGACCGGATAAACGTATTAGGAAATTGTATTTTAATTTCGAACGTTACGAATGAAGAAATTATACATTACTAACTAAAAATCTTACAGTCAAATTTAAATCGAATATATAATTATCCATCCTTATTTAAGATTCATATCAAATTTGCCGGGAAATGAAATAAATGAAAATGATAACTTTCAATGCTAGTAATGAAATTTTAACCCACTTTCTGTAGCACGAATATATTTGTAAAACAAGACGAAATTTTGTGTGTGGGAAAAATTTGAAACTGTTTTTATTCAACAACTTTCTAAATTGTTGATCAAGACATTGTGTGAACACCCATTATCTGACTTTACCGGCTGTTACTGAAACAAAGCACCCTAATCAACAATCAAGCGTCTATATATTGTACTGTATTTAAATGTTAATGCCTAAGTCACAATAAAACAATATTTTTTAATAGTTATTCTAGAGTAAGTGGTCTTCACGTGAGCTCACTTTATCCCGAACCGCCTATATATGTTTTCATTGAAAGAACATTTTATGACAGCTGATGCCTTCAAGTTGAATAACATTCAGTACAAAACATCAAATTATGCGTTTCATTAACTTTTGAATAGCCTGAAAAAACGCTGACCACAAAAGAAAAGAAATTCTACCTTCTAGTATGCCACGGCGTTTGCTACCTGCATTATTCCTGCTTGTCGTCTCAACTCCCAGGAAATATTTGTGTGTGTGTGTGTCATTTCCTTGTTCGTTCCCCAATATCGCGACCGTCGTCCATACTTTACTCCCGCTCCAGTTCCCCCGGAACAACAATCGATGAGGACTTTTTTATTATTATTGCTGTTATCGAAAAAATAGTCTCCTTGTGATTTTGCTCGTAAAGAATAAATAATATCTCGGGAACTTCAGCGGGACTGCGAATATGAAGAGATCGTCTATATATTACGTAGCCTTTGACTGGATGTCGAAGCTTCGCCCAGCGAGTAATAAAAGGATACAGAAGCGAAATGGCGCATAGCAGTTAATTTCCGAGTAAGCTACTGGTTCATGCGTGAGATTCGAAATATTATCGGTATTGACCACTGAATTTCGTGAAAACATTTCTGCATTACTTTGTTTCGATTCCTTGGTGTGTGTCGGGGGGGGGGGGGGCAGCGGTAGCCGAATAGTCAGACCATTCGCCTATCACCTAGGCGATCCGGGTTAGATTGCCGGTGGGGTCGGTCACAGGATTCCCGCATGTGGGAATTGTGCCGGGCGATGCCGTTTGTCGGTGAATTTTTCTCGGGGAACTCCCGTTTCCCACGCTCTTTCATTCCGGCGCTGCTCCATGCTCACATACGTTCACCCCTCACCAGCACTGAAGACCTCGATGCTAAGCGCTGACCAAAAAATCACACTCACCCCTCCGTACGTGAACATCTCCGGCACGGGTATTTCGCGTGTTCATCTGACAACAGCCTAGACTTCTCAGTCCCATACGTGTACCGGCTGAAGTCGAACATCCATTGGCTTTTAACAGTACAAACGTGTAGCAAGTGAAATTCCCACGACTTGTTTCCTTATTTATAACCGACTTGCAGTTGTCAAATGTGTGATAAAACCGCTCTTGTCTGATCACAGGAGGAGTGAAGTATACGGTATTGACGTTCAACTTGACCTAGAACTAATACGCGAAATAATTGTGCCTCTACTTATTGCTAGGGGCCGGTAGATTTTCGCGAAAGGATTTTTGCCCCACTTTGTTTCAGTGTCTTACGTGTACAGCTGCAGCTCAACTTCATGATTATTGGCAGAGTGTTTTTGTGCAGCGTTATTATTCGTTTGACTGTGCCAATCAGTACATGGATAACTGTGACATAACACGTCTGTGATTTGTGGGTTTAACCTCTAGACGTTGTATGTTGCGGCATCCAATCACTGACCACAAAGCAGAGCTGCAGGTGTAAACGTATAACATTGAAACAAAGTGGTGCGAATATGATTTCGCAAAAATCGTAAATCTCTAGTTATAGTTTATTTATTTATTTATTTTATTCTACGTGGTGTAATGGCCCAAGGAGTGTGCAAAGGCAAAACCAGAATAGCCTCCCCACACGGCGACGTGCTATAGGTAAGAATGAGGCAGAACTGCAGATTTATAGGTAAGGCTTTGAACACGTTGATGGAAAAATCTTTCCGTGGAAATCAGGGGTTCTTAGTGATATGTCGTAAACGGAAATACTGAAGGCTGTGGCTCGAATGTACACAACCGTGACGAGTCTATCCTATTGTTTAAATAACACGCGAAATTTTCTATATCGTAGCCATACACTGAAAATAAATCTTTGTTATTTAAATACTAAACTAGTTACAAAATATATTTCCTTAACACTACAAATAATTACTATTAAAATTCACAAAACTTTCATAAATATTTAAATGCATCAGATTTTTTGTTTGATTACAAACAATGTGTATTCCGCAAATAGGCTAACCCATATGTAACTCGACCATTGTTTACTGTTTCAGTAATTTAACATTATGTCAGATTACTCAAATGTGTAGTTGTAGGAAAAGAAAATAGATTTCAGAAATTGTGACACTACACGGAAAACAATTCTGCACTACTTTGAACACAGTTAATAAACATTTATTCCAACTGTTCTTTATTTTAAAATATTTTTAAAATTAGTAATTTTATAAGTTTGCTGTAGTACGAACAAAATTATATTGTTTTAATCAAGTCAAATTTACTTAACTTCTCGTTGACAGCGAAATTATTAGAAAGGACTGGAACTGGGAAAGAAATCATCTGTGATTTACTTTAAAGATCCATCCCAGCAATCGCTTGCAACAATTTCGGGTAAGTATGGAAGACCGATAGCAGAAAGGGCGGAGACTGGATTTGAAAACGGGATCCTCTCGAATAATTGTCTAACGTGTTATCCTCGGTGTGTAGTTTTAGAGTAGAGTACAAGAGAATTGTGACCTACGGTTCTGGAACAGGACTCTGTTGAAGACCGTAAAGATAAGTTTATGTGCGTTTAAAATATGGTGCTGCCGGCGAATGCCATACGTATACCCTGGACAAGCAGGTAAACAAAGTCCTTGACGAGAGCAGAAGAAACACCTACCTGAGAGAAATAATCTAGAAAAGAAGAAAGAGTTGGATAGTCCACTTACTCCGGCACCACATTACTTGAAAGACAACTGGAAATAAAACAAATAGAGGACGATCAAGAACTGAGTTCCTTGATGATAGGCTATTAAAAGACAACGTCCATATCAACTGATCAAACAGCTGCACTGAATGAAATGTATTGTTGTAGGTACCATATTTCTGTTAAAATGAAGACAATAGTCTAGTTTGGTTGGCGGAACTGTCTGGATTCTTGCTGCAACAATGTTCTGTAGAAGTGAAATGTATTTTGTATAGAAGGAGCAAAGAGTATATTTCTTTTATTTGAGCTGATGTCTATTTTAACAGGAAGATAGTACCTACAAGAATATTTTTATTTCAGTGTAGCCCCGTACAGAAAGTCAATTGACGATGACAGTTTACACGCCAACCGGCAGGTTGAGGAGAAGAAGAAGAAGAAGACAAGAGCAAATATGGTTTACCTGTGCTCACATATGTTGCTGTTCTGTAGTTCTGCATGTTCTGTGGTCTCTCGGCGAACGAGAAGGAAACAAAACACAGGTTGAATACCAGCGGCACAGCGGTGGCCGCAACCCAGATCCATTCCGGAGCATGTAATATTGTGGGTGATGCAGCCGTGTGCCGCCCGCTCTGGATAACTTCCGGGGACCTGGAATTATTGGAGATTCTCTGCCCGCCTTGTCCCTCGGGGGAGATGCCACGCATTGCCCGGGACCCCGACATCGTATCAGTACACGATATTAGGAGCCAGGGACAAGCAACCTCAAACCCGTGTGGGCGACAAGCCAACACACATTCCCGCTCAAATATATTTGACTCACGTCCGCAACATGTGTTATAGGCATAGGCCAGTATATTAATCGAATTCATTTGAGCGAACGTTAGCTTTCGAAACGCTTCAAGCGTGAGTGGACGAATGTTTAAAATAATGGTGTTTGGTGACTGAACCTCTGGAAAACCTGCGCGTAATCACTTCCAAGTTCCCTTACTACTTTGCCGTATGCGCAACTAGCAATTAAACGGAGCTCCACATTAGCCGCATAAGGAATATTAACGCTTTGAAAAAACATATTTCTCAAAACAAATGCAGAGCATTTAAATCACTGACCAGGTAGCCATTTTAACTCTTTCATACACCATATCCACGCTCACTGGCGCGGTGCAGTTAAGTAAATCTACTGTAAACATACGTAGCAGACGTTGCAATAAAATTACTGTTTTATGTATCAAGTATTTACAGTTTTCCTATGACTAGGGCCACGATTTTGTCGCGAAAAGATTTTTGCCCCACTTTGTTTCAGTGACTCACGTGCACATCGGCAGTTCTGTTTCAAGGTTATTGGCAGCGTGTCTTTGTTCAGACACGTTTCTCATTTGACTGCACCCATCAGAATAAGATTATTATGAGTCTGTACGTCTATAATTTGCCAAGGCAAGTGAGAGTAATATCATCCAATCACAGACGATGTAGCAGAGCTGCAGGTGTGCACATGACGCATCGAAACCAAATGTTGCAAAAATCTTTTCACCATAAAATCGTGGCTCTACCTATGACAACTTACCAAGTTCGCCGTATGGGAATATTTTACTCTGGTAAGGGCCACAAGCAGGGCCGCGTATTGGGGAGGGGAGAGAGTGACATTTGTCCTGTGCCTCACATTCTAGGGAGCCTCACTTTTGAATTAAGAACAAATAATTATTAATAATCAAAGTTAACTGGTATTTTAATATAGGCTATGTGGCACAACGATACGAAGTATTCATTTATTCCTGAATTTTAGTAACTTAACATCATTTTTGCTTAGCTTGCTTGCATGCATATATATATATATATATATATATATATATATATATATATATATATATATATATATATATATATAGAGAGAGAGAGAGAGAGAGAGATAGAGACAGAGAGAGGTGTGTGTAACATTTCTGTGTGAACTGAATGGATTTTATTGTGGTACTTGTAATTGCAATGTTCGTAATAGTGACTACATGACAGTACAAATATTAATATGCCATAACTTAAAAATTATCAGTGCATCTAAAAAGGAAAAAAACGGGGAGGGGGCCTCCGATTTATGTTGTCCGGGGCTTTACATTCCCGTAAAATGACCCTGGCCACAAGCAGTGGCAAAAATTAAACTGACGGAACTCCAGAGACATGAAAAATTTGCTTATGGTTTCGGGTACAAGCTATATGACTCAAACAACTGTAAATTAGCAGGGGCTGGAAAATGTCGCGTTATTCTATGACCTGCATGTTAGAATGCACTGTCCTATGCATACTCAAGCGCCGACCATTTGTCCACCAGCTGCTACTCAGTAGAACGGCAGCCAATGAACGAATAGATGGGGCTTGAGTGTGCATAGTACAATGGATTCTAGCACGTAGGTCATTGACTCCGTGAAATTTTCCGGCCCCTATAAATTAGTAGAGACATGCAAAATTCGCGTTATTTTCTGACAGCTGACTAGACTCCAAGTGACTATAGGCTTGTATGACGTCTCCCGCTGGCCGATATTGTCGTGACTTGCCACGGAGAATGCTTACACGGTAGAGAGGCAAATCTCTGTCAAGACGTAACACACGTAAATGACAACACATAAAAGTTCATGGCCAATTGAATCGCAGATTATGCTCTGTTATGTATAGGAAAATGAAGTTTAGTCTGCTACCAAATGATAACGCGAATTTTGCATTTCTCTATAAATTAGTATCACTATTGAAATTGGCTCTCGATCTTATTTGACACCTCTTGGAGGGCGCTGAGCAAATATTAATAAATAGAGTCACGATTTTATGGCGAAAAAATTTTTGCAACATTTGGTTTCGATGCGTTATGTGCACACCTGCAGCTCTGCTACATCGTCTGTGGTTGGAGGATTTTACTCTCACTGGCCTTGGCAAATTATAGACGTACAGACTCACAATAATCTTATTCTGATTGGTGCAGTCAAATGAGAAACGTGTCTGAACATAGACACGCTGCCAATAACCTTGAAACAGAACTGCCGATGTGCACGTGAGACACTGAAACAAAGTGGGGCAAAAATCTTTTCGCGACAAAATCGTGGCCCTACTAATAAAGGCAAATAAATGTTCACCCAATCGTGTTGCTTCAACGTGTGTCAAGCATCAGCCAACGAGCAGATGTCTGCTTGAGTACACAGATATTCTTGAAGGTTGCCACATATGTCCACCAAATGTTGCAAAAGTATTTTCGTCACAAACTTGTTGCTCTAGTCATAAGTGTTTGTTATGTGATGGGGTCTGTCCTCTTTTTATTTCCCCTAAACGCTGAATGTGAACAATATTGTTGCAAGTTTCATCGTGGGTGCTTCCACATTCAACAAAGATGGAGGACGAATTTAATTAAACTAAATTACTCTTTTTATTTGCAAACTTATATAAAAATTATCTACGGAGCAATTTATCAAACTTCTCCCATTCTTAATCTACCGCTCAATTTTATCAATAGATGTAACAAATCATAAACATATTTCTGCACTGATGCACAATATTTGCTGAAATACTTGATGTACTTTTCCAATAACATCATATTCTAATAAATGCATTGCTTAAAATTTCTCGTTATCGGTATTTACATTCAATTAAAAAAAAAGTTTTGCTTCAATGTTGTTTAACATTCACATCGGTCACACTCAGTTCTACACTTGAATCACAGCATGCTCTCTCAATTTCTCTCACTTCGTCTAATATTCTCTCCATATATTTTCCTCTCTCTCTCTCTCTCTCTGTCTCTCTTTCTTCCTCACTCTAGGGCTCCTACATTGGCCTCTTTCTTCGCCGATCATGGAAGAGCTTCACACTGACTTCTGTGCAACTTCCTCTTTGCTCTTCTGTCATCACGTCACTTTAACGTCTCGTTGACTGCCGCATATTAGAACCGTTGCATTTCAAACGCCTGCTCGAGCACCGAACAGTAACTGCCGACGCAGTCACCGGCTGCCGTATTTATAGTCGGCGCGACCCCATATAGATTATTCTTCGCGTTTCCAGTGACATCGGCAGTTGTCATATTACAGAGTCAAGCAGAAGCTGGATGGTAACGGTATCAGTCTCCGTCGTCGTCGTCGTCCTGTATGACCACGGCAGAGAGCGGTGAGCACCAACTTGAGGGGATGGATTGTGGAGGAAAAACGTGTAATGGGCTCGTGCGCATGGCCGGCTGCAGCTTTTAACAGTTTTACTAAACCAGTAAATCCAAAACGCCTAGTTGTGGGAGATTCTGCTCTAACGTCGTTCATAGGCAGGTGTGTACACTGTGTATGGCTTAGCTTCTCTTTGACGGCAAGTGAAGAGACTAGTGGCTTAGACACGAGAGGAAGAGAGCATCGGACATTGTCTGTTGTAAAGAAACATTTCCATTCTTCCAAAATGATTTTAGCAAACCATGAAAAATTTATATTACAATGGCTGGACCCCAAATCCAATCTGGGTGACCGTAGCTGGAGACGAGTGATCCGACCACTTCATCACTGTGACACCGCATTGCAAAAATAACCCGTGCGCTTAGCCACGTGTTTCCTCTGCACCTTACTATAGCTCTGTATAATGTATACGTGGTTAAGTGTAAGAAAAGGCGAAAGCCTGAACTTCGTCACAAATAAAACCACAATAATAATAACAATAATAATATTAATAATAACACCATGCTTCCGGCCGGCATATTTGAATATTGGCATTTCAACGGGTCTCTTGCTTCGCAGTTCTACAATGGGGCGGAGATAATTGTATTTACTGCGAAACAGTGGAATAATGGTCTGTTCTTCCCGTTACACGAAAATTCGGATAGATTAAAAGTAATTTATTTTATTTGATCATACTGAAGAAGTTTGGACAGAGATAACAATGGATAATTTAATATCTTCCCTCTAATAAGCGACAGTTAACTCTAGTTGCTTTCATTGAAAAATTATCCAGCTCTCATAAATAGTTATATTATACCCTTCGTTATTGACAGGCATGTAAGATCCCTATTCTTTAGTAGCCTTAGGAAGGTGTCCGTTTTACGATAGAATAGCTTCAAAGCAGGAACGAAGCTACTACACGATACAACAGTGTAGTTAGTATGACACCGACCTGCAATATGGCGAAAAGAAATTCGTAGGGATGCTCGAATATCGTGAAACTATTTGACTGGTTATATTTCAAAGCACTTCATATGACGCTCGCTTCAATGACTGGATGGTTAGAGATCTAACGAGTCTTGAAAGTCTGAGACGTTTTGAGTTGCAATAACCTGTTTCTAGTGACATAAAAATATAACGGGTTTAATGGCCGCAGGGTTAACTGCACTGCAGTGTGTACACAGGATGCTTTGCTGTTTATCGATTGGCTACTACCACAGAAAGCAGTCCACATTATTACTTCAGTCCAGGTAATAGCGAAATTCGCTCATTGCTTCACTGTAGGTACGGTAAATTCTACTAGACCTGCGGGACAGGAAGTACAATGTTATTAGTAGGTCACATGACAATTTCTGTTTACAGTTATGCTGGTATCAGTAATGGGGCTATAAATTTTGCTACTTTGCCGGTTTGAAAGCTTTCGTGAGAGTAAAATTATTTTATTATTTTCAAAACGTAATTTAATAGAGTAGTGACATTTTTTTTCAGTAGCAAATTTAAACCAAGTAAATTTTACTCTTTATGTAGCCTAAATATGGTAATTATATTACTAGTTTCGCGGGTTTGTGCCGAAAATATTTTTGCATCATTCGGTTACAATGTTTTGCGCACATCTGCATCTGTGCTTCATGGTTATTGGCAGCGTGTCACAGTGAAGTGACGTCTCTCATTTGACTGTGCCTATCACAACAAGGTCACAACAAGGATACCGCATAACCACACGTCTGTAATTTACGGATACAACCTCAAGACACGCTACAGGTCAAACATCCACCCACTGACTACGAAGAAGAACTGCAGATGCGAACGTAAGGCGCTGAAAACAAACTGAGGCAAAATTCTTTTCGCGAAAAGTTAGCGGCATTTCACATAAGTAGGGACTAGAAAATTTCGCGAATTCAACAACCTATAGGCTAGAATCCATTGTACTATTAATACTCAAGCCCCGTCTATCCGTTCATTGTCTGCTGTTCCACTGAGTAGCAGCTAGTAGACAAATAGTCGGGGCTTGAGTATGCATAGTACAATGGATTCTTGCCTGCAAGTCATTGTATTCGCGAAATTTTCCAGTCCTTACACATAAGTAGAGACATGCAAAATTCGCGTTATCATTTGGTAGCAGACTAAACTTCACTTTCCTATACATAACAGAGCATAATCTGCGATTCAATTGGCCACGATCTTTTATGTGTTGTCATTTACGTGTGTTACGTCTTATACAGAGATTGGCCTCTCTGCCGTGTAAGCATTCTCCGTGGCAAGTCACGACAATATCGGCCAGCGGGAGATGTCGAACGAGCCTATAGTCACTTGGAGTCTAGTCAGCTTTCAAAAAATAACGCGAATTTTGCATGTCTCTACACATAAGGTATTGTGGTGCAAAAATGTTCTCGCGAAAACCACCGGACCCTACGTACGAAGTTACAGTAACCTCAGTTTGATTGGTGTAGTTAAATGAGAGACGTGTCTGAACAAAGACTCGCTGCCAATAACCATGAAGCACAGCTACATATGTGCAGGTAAGGCATTGAACCAAAATGATGCAAAAAAACTTTTTTTGCTACTAACCACTCGTGAGTCTTTTATCTGATACCATCTCTCAAGTTAAAGCTAACCCCCCCCCCCTTCTCCACCATCTTTTTTTTTTTTATTTTACAGACTCCAGAGCCAGTAACGACAGTAATTATCTCTTGCCAAATTCGTCCCTAATAAGTGCAATTAACTTCCTGGTGAAATTAACCTTACTGCAGTGTCTTGCTAGTCGACCAGAATATTTAAGAGTGTGCCTAACGATTCGTTGTCTAATTAAAATAATTATAAAGGATGCGTACCTGGTTGAAAATTATCTTGACGTGAAATTTATTATTTTTCTGTACGTAACCTACTTTTGATTTGTTCAATCTAATGATATTTCAATGGTCGTGTGTTTTTGTCCTGAGAAGTCTGAGTGTCGAAATATATGAACGGCTCAGATTTATAGTGGCGTAAGGCAGTTAAAAACAGTTTTCTCGTAAACAATTATTTATAATCACGAACGTGTAGTATCCAAGTGGTGCAAAGATATTAATTTCTGAATAAAATATATTTTTACGGAACATTCGTTTGAAAAATGCGTTTAGTACGTATAACAACGACACTAATAAATGTTTGTGACTTACACCGTTATGAATAGAAAACACTAGAATGTTAGTGAAATCGAGTTCGCGCAAACATTTTGTCACGAAATGCGGGTGTTCCTCTTCAGTCGTCATCATTAGTTGCTGGTGAACACGCTGGACTGAGGCTTAGCCAATAGAAAATAATGCACAGCAAATTGGCCAATCAGATACGAGGTCCGTGCCTAGAGATTCGTGCAGCCAACAACCTACTGGTAGAGACGTGAGTAATTCGCTAGCCTCCAAGAACATATGTGTAGTCACAACAGCTGTTTGTTAGCTGCTCGCTGATACAGCGGAATGGGGCATGTTAAGGGCATGGGCCCGAGTTTCTTCACTTTTAATGTCAATTATTTTTTAAAACATAAATGGGAACCGATATCGTAAAATCGCTTCGTAACTTTGTTATGGCTGATTTAAACTTCATACTTAGTCAAATTGGAATATCGCGAAAATGTTTAAAATTGTCTCCAATTAACTGTATCATATTAACCGTGACACGTGTGAACAGTTTTGGGACAAATCACACACGCTGTGTGTCCAAGCTGTGCAGTTCTAACTGGGCCTGTTGTAGAGAGAAAAAAATGCTACAAATAAACGATAGCCATTGTTGATACAAAACATTCAGTGTTTTATACATCACGTTGGAGCCTAGCAAACAGATAATTATTCCCGTTATTTTCCAGTGTCTCTATGCATACTCTAATTTTGTCGAGTCAGAAGACTACAAAATAGTTGCTAATTAGTTAATTAACGAAATTTCCTTTTAATTGATAAATCAATTTGCAAAAAAAGTTACGAAGCAATTTTACGGTATTGACTCTCGTATGGACATTAAAAATAATTATCTCGAAAGCCGAGAATCACTTTTTTATTTTTATATTTGTACCAGATTTTTTTTTCGTATTTTAGACATAAATTGTGATTAAATCTTCCTCTTAGGAAATTTGTGTATCTGTCATAGTTTTTGCGTAATGAGTCGTAAACGTCAAAATTTGCACTTTACGGTTTTATATACGCCACTAATACCAACGGACATATCAAACGAAAAATATTCACAGTGTATAGGCCTAACAATGTTATAGGCTATTAGTTGACATAATAAAAACAAAAATAAAAATATTTGTATCTAATATAAAATGCTGGATTTTAAAATGAAATTTAAAAATTTCAACTATTTTTTTAAAATACAAGATCAAATATTTTTTTGTTTTAATATGTGTCAAATCACAACCTACAACATTGTTATATACCGTGAATTTTTTCGGTTTGGTATGTCAGTTGGATTTAGAGGCGTACGTAAAACCGTAAAGCGCAAATTTTTTGACGTTTTATACTCATTACACAAAAACTATGACAGATACAAAAATTTCCTAAGAGGAAGATTTAATCACATTTTATGTCTGAAATAAGAAATTAAATATCTGGTACAAACATAAAAATAAAAAAGACGTTGAAATCTGAGGTAAACCGTGCCCTTAAGGTATATTTTTATTATTGACTCAGAGACTTCCAGAGGATGACAAATAAGCCAAGGGCCAATTGCGAAAGTGACACGAACTTATAGTTGCTGGGAATCTAGCATGTGCGAACACTCGAAATTTTCAGGTCCCTACCTTCTGGATATGCTAGTATAAAATACACCAAGCTCTTTTGCCTCTGTAAACGTACTAAGTCTGTGCTCTTACCACGTTACACTCTAAATTACGATCAGTGGCATTTCAACATATTCAGTGAGTTAAAATTTTTTCACTGGGGAATCTGTTGTCAGATGTTGACAGATGAGTCGAAAAATCAACATCTTGGGGTAACAGATTGAATTAGTGGGTATATTTCACTGTTCAGTCTGTGATTTGAACACTACAGTATATACCTGTAACTAAAACGTCACATCTTCCATTTTACATTATCTTGGTATACGTGTAATAAATAGTGTACCGTGATCTTCGAAGGATTGTTGCAATGGGTTCGTATTACGAACAAAAACGTTTTTATTTTTTTGGACATACGCCATTGTGGGGAATGTTTCCGAACTGCAGAAAATAGCAAACAAAAAACAAAGGAAGAAAAGCCAGTAAGCTGTAGTCAACAGACATAAAACATACGGATATTTCCTGAAAGGAATTTAGTCATATCCCAGAAGACGACTCATATATATATATCTCTTTTCTATGCGACTCAAGGACAAGAACAGATATAAACAACATAAAATTAATTCCTAAGTGCAATGTAGTAGATAGGAGAACGACGACAAAAAAAAACAAAAAAAAACAAATGACAGTCTTTTTTTCTCCAGTTGACTATATTTCACCTAGGAATTAATTTTGTGTTGTTTATATCAGTTCTTGTCTTTGTGCCGTCTTCTGGGATTTGAAATTCCTTTCAGGAATCGTCTGTATGTTTTATGTCTGTTGACTTTTCTTCCTTTGTAATTTGTTTTTTGTTTGAGATTTTCTGTGATGCGGCAACATTCGCCCGCATTTGGAGTACGTCAAAAAAATTTTTATTCATAAATAGTGTACTGGCATTTCTAAAGCAAACATGTGCTACTAATTTTTGTTTGATCTGTCTTTAAAGTGAATTATGTGTTTCGGCACGTCACACAATACAATAATATTTACGGTACGTAACAGTAGGTATTCGTGTTTTTCGATTCGATTATTGTGACTAGCTTAGTTTTAGTAATCCTCAGTTCCGGTCTTTTGTTCGCTTTGAAGTTACGCCGGTTAAAAAATTCTCATTTAACGGCAGTGCTACTCAAGATTCCACCGTAGGTTAGGAGTTACTTGTAGATTGTCAGCGTGATGTGACTGGCGGCGTGGATAAGATTATCGCTGGAAACACTGCAACGCTCTAACTTTGGTGTATGCTTACCTGTAGCTTAGGGCAAAGCAAAATTACATTAAGGGTAATTTTTTACTTCTTTACTTCTTAAATTACAAGTGAAGATCGCTTACTCAATCATTGAAATTATTTCGCAGATGCAATCTGTAGTTATCTTTAGATTCCCTACGAAGCGATTTCAACAAGTTAAGTCAATATAAAATCACTGAAGAAACTGTGAATATTGTTTTCAGTGTAGAGAGTAAAATACTGCCATGTACATCCGCCCAGTTTAGATGCACATGAATGTTTACAATCGTTGCCAATGTCTTATCATTGCGGAGCTTTTCCCGAGATGCAGCCTATTCACACAATCAGTCTATCTCATCTCAGGAACCAATTATTTAAATACTGAGAAATAATTCCAATGCCAGTTTTTTCAAAACATTGTAATGGATTTCATGCAGCGAATATTGAGTGAAAACAATTTCGAATTTAATAAATTCCAATCGAAATAATCTCACTTTCTCTTAGGGTGATGAGATATTTGTGATTCCATAACTCTTAGATACTGGCGGTCATGACGCCAGCCGTGTTTTGCGATAACCTCGCTATTTTACATTTTAAATTTAAATCAGTTTAATTTTCACATTTTCAGGAAGTTTCAAGGTTCTTCATTGGCGAGTCTGTTGTTTTGTCAATGTTGACTGATAAAAGGTAAAAAAAAAAAAAACAGATTTGGTAACAGGTTGAATGTGTATTTCACTATTTAATCAGTACAAATACTACAGTTAAATCTTGAATTTAAAAACTACAGTTTAAATCAGTAACTAAAGAGTAATTTCCATAATTCTCATTATTTCAGTCTACGTGTAATAACCTGTGCACCACCTTTTCCAAAGCAATACTGCTATTAATTTTATTTGCTCGTTTCGTAAAGTGAATTGTATGATTTGATAAGTTACACTGAAATGTACAGTAATATTTATAGTAACAAGTAATAAATAGTCTTGTTTGATTCTTGCGGGTATATGAGTTTTGGAATGTTCAGTTTCGCTCAGTTATGATCTGTATGAAGTTACGCTGCTTTTAAAAACTGTCACTCTTCTACAAACAGTAAGTTTATTACTAAGAAAGCGCTATAATTAAAACATATCACTGACATAAGAAAACGAAAGGTTACTTTTACAGCAACTTTTAAATTCCAGTGTTCATAATGGGTGAGTGGTTAGAGCGTGTTAGCGTGTTTGATTCCAGCTGGTTCTGCTTGGTTTCTTTTTAATTTTGGCGCATGCTTTTATTGAGCTTGTGACATCATTAAAAAGAATATAATTGCATTTAATGTAAAATTACACTTTTTACATCTCCGTATACAAATTCTCGTTACTTTATTTTATCAATTAGTGGAAAGTTCTTATTAAACCTGTGAGTTTATTACGCTGATGTAATCTGCAGTTTTCCAGTTATTCCCTGTGGAGCAGTTTCAACAATATGAAACTGTGCAAAATCACTGTGAAACGGTGAATATTCACAGTTTCCAGTTAAGTGTGTAAAACAGCGAAATAACGCGGTAAAGTACAACGGCGATTCCGCACGTATTTTAGTATTATTTTCACACTATGCTTGTTCATTTTGACCTGTGAGAGCACAACAGATCGCTACCTCATCACCATACAAACCTTCACCGCTACACCAGTGTGTAATGCATTTACATGAAATCACCTTTTTTTTTATGGGCGGCAGCGTGTAACAGTGGATAAGGTGCTTGAACATAAGAGTAATTGTATTTACTGTTATAAGATCCGTGGCGTCTCACCTCCTTATTATTTTTATGCAGGTATTTCATTATAAATATACCATCTTATTTAAATATATTCCTTTTATTATTCAGTCGTAAGATTAAAAAATTCTGAACACAGTCGTATATATATAACTACTATGAAATTACTCCTGCATTGCCATCACACTTAAAAATTATGAACTAGAAGTTATAACTTTCAGCTGACCCTCCCTTTCTCTCGACTGATAGTGTACTAAAAATACAAAACAAAAAGCCAAACTCGTGTACCATATCGAATCTTTGTAAACAAGTTAGACTTGTTTTCGTCAACTTTACTCGTTGATGGAAACGATACAGCATTAGCTGCCAAAGTTATGAAGACATTAAAATTAACTCGCATGCGTTTGTGTTTAGGAATCGAATCTGCGATATTGCAGGTTGAAGAAACGCTAATCTACCAAAGTTTATATAACTGAATGAAAATGTTAAATTTAAGCCTACTTAACACGATTTGTAATTATTTAGCGCAAAAATATTCAATAACAAAACACATCCGTTTATCCTCTTGTAGTATGATATCTGTAAGCACATGTATCAGCCGGACAACAGAGAACGAACGAGTTATTTTTTTCCAGTGTAGAGTGCTTTTAGTGCATCAATCAAGTATTTGTTCGTATACTCGCGCACGTCTGCCTCTAACCTGTGAACTGAAGTTCTAGATTGAGGAAAATCTCACACTAATAATCCACACTTTAGAATTTTTACTCGATAATACCATTCTTCCATAGTGAAACATTATCAATAAGAGTACGTGAACTGTGACAACAAAATAAAAAACGCACGTAAAGCTATCGTCCGGTACAGAGACATAAAGTATTTTCAAACATTCACACAGCTATGCTTGCCGTAATCCTTAGGAGATTAGCGGGGTGGGTACAAAACATTATTTTTAAAAGTCAGCTTGCAAATTTCTTTTAGCTAGGAACAAAATTTTGCTTCGCTGAAGAATGTATTCATAAATTAG